>JARPMJ010003560.1:0-90584 GCA_033366665.1 Phoxinus dragarum
CGTAAAAGCTGTCTTCACCAGGACCAGGGCTGCATGTGACCCAGATGATTGACAGGTGTCAGATGTGTCATGCAGATGTTATGACTGTGATGGATCTGGGGGGAACTGCTTGATATTAAACGCAGAATAGGGTGCCGCTGTGGTGATGTCCTGAGGACTGAGAACATGACACGCTCGTCCGTCCCTCAGCAGGACTGGGAAAGAAACGCGCCGCGGAGGAGAGAGCAGATACGGGTCCATTCCTTTCTCAGCACGGGCTCTCTTCACTTTATACCGATGGTTCTGGAACCAAATCTTCACTTGCGTTGGAGTCAAATGTAAGAGCTCAGCGAGATGCTCTCTCTCAGGGGCGGATAAGTATCTCTGTTGCCTGAAGCGTCTCTCCAACTCGAACGTTTGCGTCTTTGAAAACAGGATCCTCCGTTTGCGCTTTTTCCCCGAGTCCTCCGAACTCTCCCTATCCCCGATCCACAGACTCATCCGTGGACAGTTCTGGATTCAAGTCCTCTGGAGATGCTGATGGCACTGCTGAATATAATTAGAATTAATAACTTGTAGCCTATGCTTCATCGAATTAGAATAAATAACCAGTTTTGATAATAGACATACAAAATAAAGGTTTCAAAAGGGGGGTTTCGTAGCGATACAATAACATTTCAGTAACCAGTTCTTAAAATAACCTCTTTTTAAAAATATTTTAATAGTCTGAACAACATTTTCCCACTATAAAAAAACCTTTGTGTAATGAAAATGCTAAATGTTCTTCGTGGAACCATCGATGCCATAAAGGAACCTTTATTTTTCTAAGCGCGAAATTGCGTAAAACCATGACCATTTCTATTAAATTCCGACTTTTTTTGTGTGCAATTAAAAAAAAAAAAATTATTCAAATAAAATACTGAGCTTGAAGTATTTATCTAAGTAATTAAACTGCATAAACGTACTTGGATATGTGTGTCCACATGGAGATCCGAGCCAGAGCGCATCAGAGGAGGACGCGTGCTGCTGCTTTCCAGAGAGTCCTTCATCAGCCTCATCCTCAGTGTCTTCAGTCACTGATCCTTCGTCGCTCGTGTCCGGGAGGTCTAAAATATCACGGACAGAGAACCCTGACTTGCAATTCCTTAGGGGACATTTTCCAATCCAATACCCAGTGTCAGTGAAGTCAATCCAAAAAGCGTTCTGGGGAGTTGTAAATGACGATCCGCGGGATTGGACAACGCGCGTGCACACGGATCCAGGCTCAGATCACAGATGCTCCTCGGATGCTATGCAGTGCTTGACCCAACCAATCCATTAGTCTGGTCCATTTAAGGTCGCAGGTGAGTGTTGGACCGGCAAAAGCGTCCGAAAAGGCCTTGACGATCGAGGGCGGATCTCTGGAGTCAAGTTGTGAAATAGTGAGTTGAGCTTCTATCAGCGGAACACCAGAAATGCATGAGTGGGATGAGGTGACACGACTAAAATGGGAGAGTCCCCCCCCCCCCAAACTCATTTACATATCAGAAGCGTCCGTGGCACAAATGGAAACCCTCCGTTATAATTATCTTTAAAAACGCACGCTTTGCACATCGTAAGGTGTGATTGGTCGGAAACATTGTATGTTGTGGATGATGAGCTGTCCGTGTTGAAATGGGATTGTTTTAAAATGGCAAGTGGCCAAATTATGGAAACCTTTTGGGTCAATATTTTGCTTAGAGCTTAAGTCAAGTAGCAAATTCATCAAGCCACCGACCCATATTTGCCGACAAGAGCCGAATCCTGTTACTGACCTCCTTCAGATTGCATGTTATATGCTGTTTGGTCATTGATGCGTAAAAGCTTTTCGTTGATAATGACGCATTCAGATGTTTGAAATTAATGGAAGCTAAATCGACATACTTCACTGCACACTTGTTTTAGAATGATCACAAAGCGTTTATTTTTAGACCGAAAAACATTATATTTAGACACGTGTATTTTACAAATGATTTCTGAATCTGTTGCAGGTTTTTGGTTCAATTATTGGTAACATTTTACCAATAAAGTTTCATTAGTTAACATTAGTTAATGTATTAACTAGCATGAACTAATAATGTTAAAACATTTGTTACAGTTTTTATACATTTTTATATACAGTCGTTCATTGTTTGTTCATTTTAATTCACATTGGATTAACTAATGTGAACAAACACAACTTTGGATTTTAATAATTAATAAATGTTGAATTTAACATTAATTTAGATCAGTGCTGTCAAATCGATTAATCACATATAACATACATGTTTTCGTTTTTATTTGTGTGTATATATAGGCCTCTATATATATATATATATATATATATATATATATATATATATATATATATATATATATATATATATATATATTATGTATATGTGTGCACAACACAACTATTTAAGATAGACCTGATTAATCGCGATTAATCGATTTGACAGCACTCATTTACATCAATAAATACTGTTAATTCATGTTAACTAAAGCTTATTGTAACCTTATTGCAAGTTGTTATCATCATTATTATTTTTTAATCATCATATATCATCGTATATATTTTTGGGTATAAAAGCTAGTGCAATTAGAAGTTATGTTAGTAACTCTTTATAAGTGGTTTGTTTTTATTTTCTTATTTATATACTTATTTTTTCTTTGTTGTGCGTCTTTCGAGAAAACTACTTTGCACAAGCTCTTTATGAAGTTTAACTTCATTAAAACGTCCTTTTTTTATGTGCATACACAATTTTTCAAAGATTTGAATCGATCTAAATAGGAACGATTTTCTGATGATTTTGCGCATTCGGAACGCCTGATTTAGGTCCATCTCTCCAGATCTGTCCTGTGGAATGAGTTGGTGTCCCTGGTTCCTCTCTTTGACAGTATATGTGATGTGAATGTTCAGTGCGCTCTGCGCGCGTCATGGGTGGTCGGACTGTGCAAACACATCTACAAACCAACAGCTAAGCTCTGGACAATAGAGCAATGAAAGGCTCCCTCTGGAAGTTTTTTGTGCTAGATCAGGTTTTGCATTTATTTGGGGCGCAGAAATAATAGTTGATTGACGCCCTCACACAATACACCCAAACTGGTCAAATAAAAGTGAGCGCGCTCCTTGTTGTCATGGTATTCAACTGGCCTCAATGAACGATTCCTTCATTCATGTTTAGAGCTTCGACTGTCGCATAAGAAAACAAATTAGACATTCATAGCGAAATATTTCAAAGTTTTTTGTTTTGTTTTTGCGGTGGCTTTATATATAATTTCCTGCGCTCGTGCATGGATGGGGGTTTTCATCACCAGCGACCTGACAGTGAGTTAGCTGGTGTAAGATCTGAAAAAACACGGCCTTGCTGGAATGAATACAGCTGTATTGCGAACTCGGTGCTTTGAAATGCACACAAGCTTTGAAAAAATCATAAGGATGTTTTTAAACAAGCTGCAAATAGGAACAAAGACGTGTCATGTGAAATGCACACAGCTGGATTAGAAGAAAAAACATTTAAAATAGGCCTACATAATAGCCTACACATTTGTGTGTGCATATAATAGGAGATCATTGTTTTCCGATGAATGTAGCAATTATAAAAGTTCATTTTTTTAGGGTAATTAGTCAAAACGTGCTACAGATTTGCATATTGTTCTTTAAACCGTAGTTGTATTATGATAAAGCACGACAGCTAAATATAGAATCGAAAAATTCAAAGATTTGTGAACGCGTGCTTCATGTATTGTGTGAGAGCGCCATCTAGTGAGGGAATGTGATGCTTTGAATTACTCTAAAAGAAAAAGGAAAAAAAGGTAATTCAATCATTTTAAGTTCTGTTTGTGACATTTATCCGTATAACTAATAATGCATGTTAGCTTTTGATATGTTTTTTTAATATATTTTGATACATTTTTTTTAGATAGTTACTGCCTACACAAAACAATGCAATGATATTCGGTAACAATACTGTAATAATTGTACAGAGACATCCACTGGATGTTTTCCTACTCTCACATTTTTCATGTAAGAACTTCTTGATCCATGATGTAAGTGAAAATTACAATTTTGTTTAAGTTTGTTTGCCTATGTCTTTTAAGTGAAAAAAATATTGTTATCTTTATGTTTCCCAACTGAGCACATTTAGGGTTTCTCGTCAGGATCTTACAGTTACATATGCCTAATTTGACAGGTAGGCTATATTTCAGTTTTGACAGTTCTGAGGAATGCAAACTCTTTCTTTCTCGTGCTCTCCCTCTTCTGGTGCAGTCTGGTAAGAACAACCCACTAATGAGGACGTGTGTGTGTGTGTGTGTGTGTGTGTGTGTGTGTGTGTGTGTGTGTGTGTGTGTGTGTGTGTGTGTGTGTGTGTGTGTGTGTGTGTGTGTGTGTGTGTGTGTGTGTCATGAATGAATCATAGTCTATATTCATTAATATTAGGCATATTAATAGAAATATATTAAGCATTTTCGTTTATTCCTAAATAATAATAAAATGCCTAAATCTCCTTTGAAACCTAGGCTATAGCCCTATATTGAAAATAAATATATTATTTCAGTGACCTAGATGTCTCAGTTGGCTTTACATGTATTGTATGTGTTGTCCCTGTACCGATTTAACATTTACATTTTGGAAAAAATAAAATATCAATATTGGATGTTTGTAAAACCACTTCAAGCGTACATGATGCTTTGTTGAATTATAGGATGGCAATTAGTTTAGTGTCTTCTGTGAACGGCAAACCAATAGTGAAACGATGTGTAATTCATTATCCTGCGTGTTTTTGAAGTCCCAAAAGGCAGATGCGTTTCACTTGGTGCGTGTAAATCCTAAACGAACCACGAGATGGCGGCGCTGTCACACTTTTCCTCTTCGAGTTGCTTTCGTTAAGAAGTCGAGACTAAATTCCCACCGTTGCTTGTGACAATTAATGCATAGTCACTTTTTCGTGTAAATAATATTTATTACATAAGTTTTCCCTCCACTGATATTACATTAATAACAATATCTGAATCATGTTATTAGATTATATTGCTCATTTGTTTTCAGAGTTCCAACTTATATGCAAATAAATTCAAAGTCTATGGGAAAAGTGCAATCAACTTATAATTTCAGGTTGTAGTAACACATTGGCACCACAAGTTTTTTTCTTTTTCACCACTTTAAAAATGCTTAATCTTAAAAGTTGACAATTTTTTAATTTCAGTGGGTCCGGTGAACAAACTTATATAGGCTACTAATATATATATAATATATGAGTTATTTTTAATGAGTCAGTCTAATTAGTCGGTCTGCATATGCTTTACTACATAACTTATTTGTATTAGGCTAATTATATTAATGTAAATATTAAGATTTTGGGAATCTTGATAGGCTATAACTTCGCTATTTAAAACACCACAATTTTCAGTAAAGTTTTTGCATACAGTCGCTTCTAAAATGTCAGGAAACGTACATTTTGAAGCTGCATATATCCGTGATGAGGATCGGGGCGGAGTCACGTGTCTTGTGTGATTGATGCTCGTGACGCGTCAAATTGAGCGCACGAGCCAGTCTCCTTGGACGGACGTACTTTCTCAAGTGGATCAAAGATTACTGTAAAAACTGCTCAGTCCTAAACTCAGACACTCCAGCCATAAAAAAAAGAAGAAGAAGAGGGCAGTCCTAGCGGGAGACACGGGAACCCTCTCTAATGCTGCACGGGACACAGCAGCACAGTTAGAGGTTACAGGAGCACAACAACTGTAGGGAAATATCACAATGCAAATGGGTAAGTTCCTCTTGATCTGTTGGACAGGAATAGAGAATAAAATTCATAGATGCATCCAGCACCGATCAAATGATGTATTCATTTTTGAATGCGAGAAAGGGAACACGATTCTTATGAAATATTATAAGTATTCGATGAATTAGGCTACCAGACAAACATTAGATTAAAGCAGGCCTGCTTATACTCCCAAACACTTTATGCTCTCTTAAAAATAGCCTAAATCTAAAATATTTTTGAGATTTTTGTGCGTTTTATTCATTTGTGCCAATGGTTTTGTTCCCTAATAATTCCATGTTGTTGTTGTTATTGTTTTTTAGTTGTAGTTTTTTTTAAATGATGAACCGTCAGAAACACCATTTGATTTCAAAGACACCTTTCAGTAAAATAGTTCATAATATAATAATATAAAATATTCTTTGTTAAATCTTGGATAATTTATTTTAGTTGTTTTCTTATTATAATTATTTTAAGAGTGCATGATGATCGTTTCATTTAGGCAAATGCGGCAATGCAAGACAAAATTGTAGGGTAGCCTATTATAAAAATGTGTATATGTGGGCTTTATGTTGCATGTTATGTTTGATGCTGTGTTTATGTATTATCTCCTTTACAGCGACCTTGAGCTTGGGAAAGGCGCTTTATAAATAAAACTTAGGCCTATTATCGTTATGATCATTATCTGAGAACTGTATAGTTGAATATGATGAATCTCCTGCAGATCAGACGTACGGGGAGGTGAACCAGCTCGGCGGAGTGTTTGTCAACGGTCGGCCTCTTCCCAATGCGATCCGGATCCGAATCGTCGAACTGGCGCAGCTCGGGATCAGGCCGTGTGACATAAGTCGACAGCTCCGGGTCTCTCACGGGTGTGTGTGAGCAAAATCCTGGCCCCGGTACAACGAGACCGGCTCTATTTTACCTGGTGCTATCGGTGGGAGTAAACCCCGGGTCACGACGCCAAACGTGGTGAAGAGCATACGGGATTATAAACAGGGCGATCCTGGAATATTTGCTTGGGAAATACGCGACAGACTGCTGGCCGACGGAGTGTGCGACAAATATAACGTTCCGTCTGTGAGCTCCATCAGTCGCATTTTAAGAAACAAGATCGGGAACCTGTCTCAGCCGAGTCAGTATGACAGCAAACCCTCTCCACCGCAGATCTCCTATAACCCCGTGTATCCATACTCCTACCCGAACGCCATGTCCCCGACCGGCTCCAAACTGGGCAGTCCTCCGGGGGTGTCTGTCAGCCTGTCCCGGGCCTGGCCCTCCGTGCACACCGTCAGCAACATATTAGGAATACGGGCTTTCATGGATCCCGCAGGTATTCACACCTTCTGTAGCCTATTATCCATGGGCCGTCCTTATCGAAGCCGCGCGTAAACGTTTGGTACGATTTTACGCGCAATGCATGATGCTATTTTGATTAATAAGAACGTATTAAAAAGTATTACTTTATCATCAGCTAGATCGTACCAGTTTTTTGTTCAGTTGTCATCCAACAAAAGTTCCTGTGTTGACGAAATATGGCCAGGGAATGCCAGCGTGTTCTTCATTTCAATAAAGTTCAACTAGTAAATCTATAATTCTTGATATCTATAATTGTATTTTCTCTAGTTAATTGTCACCATAGGCTGATATATTTGATATCGATAATTCATTTCTTAGTTGAAATTCCAATTTCACATAGGCCTATCAGAAATACAATTATTACAAGTAAAAAAAGCATAATTTTTATATCAATAATAACTGTGTTACTAGTAAAAAAGTATTTTAACTATTTAAAATGTTAATTCTTGATATCTGTAAATGTTTTTCAACATATTACATTTGTTATTTCTGATATCTGAAAATGTGTTTCTGATAGCAATAATTAGCAGAGTAATATCAGATATCTAAAATAACTTTCTTATAGGAACAATCACATTCATGACATCAGAAAATTAACATTGTCAATATAGTGACAATCGAATTTTTTACAAAAAATAAAAAATTAATAGTAGCAATTCAATTGTAGATATCAAGAATAGACATTTGCACTAGCTAGTAAGAATTGTGTTTCTTTAAGAAATCGATTCTTGATATCAACTATTTAATTTAAATCGGCAGCTGATTGTGACATTTAACTAGTGAAAATACATAGATATCAAGAATTATAGTTTTTAGTTTAAATGTAATTCTTGATATCAAGCGAGGACGTCATGATATCAATACTTATCATTTTAACTAGTGAAAATTGAATTGTCCATATCAAGATTTGATATCATGGGAAAGGATAAAAGTAAAAACGGCTTTGCCATAATGGGGAATCGTTGATGCATCTGGATTATATCGCTGTACTTTTGTTCTGTTGTTTCTGTCTGGAGATTAAAATCTTCTATTACAGCTTCTTCAGTTTCAGTGTTTAGGTTCTTCTTAAAGCATGATTACAGAGAATAAAAAATAAAAGGTTTTCTATAAGGCATAACTGAGCTTCTGAGCAGAATTTGAGGCCCACGTTGAAATAAATCCGCTTCTCTTACAACAGTCTGATAATGCATTTATAGAGTTGATATTTCTAAATGTGACTAATGTTGTTTGCATTATAGCAAGAAGACCATCGTTTTCAGACTGAGCCAAGAAGTTCAATTCTTTATCTCAGTTTTACTCCAAGATCAGAGCATCATCGTGAAATCACAATCTGTGGACTGTTGCTGTTAACCTGAAGCAGCTGCAGATATTATAATGCGTTTTGATGTATTTAATGTTTTACAGCCATTGCTGGGACAGAGAGTTACCAGCAGAAAATGGAGGACTGGACGGGCGTTAACAGATCTTCATTTCCTTCCGTGCACGGAGTCAACGGCATCGACAAACCAGAAAGTGACATTAAGTACAACCAGGTGAACTTTTAATTTATGCTTTATTTATTCTAGCATGAGCGCGTAATTCATACAATTACATGTTTCATTTCCAATATAAGCAAGCGATATTTAAAAAAAGTTTTTTTTTTTGCAGTGATGTCCAAAAAGAACAATTTTGGGTCCCAATTTATGGTGTGAACTGTGAAGAATAGTTTTTTTTTTCCACTGTAAAGAACCTTTTGTGAAATGGAAATGTTCTTCATGAAACTATGCCAATAAAGAATCTTTTATTTTTGAAAAGTGGAGAGATCTTGTGGATCTTAAAACCTTGTTTTAATGTTCATAATCTCTTTTTCTAAAATGTTTATTCAGAATTGATCTTGGACGTTCCATCGAGTAATATTGCATCATCATTTAAAATGTTTACAAACTTGTTGATTTCATTTTATTTTCTCATAATATAATTTTCTGTTTTTGTTATTCTTTGTAGTTCTTCTTGGTGCAAATGTATGCAATTCTAAATGACCTTTAATTGTTTTCAGGCTTCATCAAATTTATCGGGATATGTTTCCCGCGTGCGCGTACTCCGCTAATCAGTACGGGGTTTACGGAGGGCCCGCCGGTAACTACGGGCACTGGCAGTCTCAGGGCGCGAGCCTCAGCCATCCGAACAGCGGGGCCATGATCCAGAGCCCAAACCTGCACTGCGCCATAGCCTTCAAAAACCCGGCCCGGGACGGTAAGAGCCAGGCTAGCTGTCCTGAACACTCATGCTAACCTCTGCACACAAACACGAAATATTTTTTCAAAGGTTTAGTAGAATATGTGTTAGTAGGATATGAATTTGCAATAAACATCACAATAGGAACTTTAACGGAAAAAGAATGTAAAACTGCAGTAAAAACCTTTTAGTTTGTAAGCTATAACTTAGGCTATAGAAATAAAAAGCTAAAAACGGTTGTTTACTGACTAAAGAAAGGTTCTATATAAAATAAACATATTATTATTATTATTATAAAAGAAGAAAGTATGTGCCGCTATACTGCTCAATTCAGTTGTAAAATATTCATAATTTCATCCTAAAATAAAAAAATTGTTAATTCTTTTTTAAATGTCTCTAATTAAATGCCATATTTAAAAAATCCTATATATAATAAGTTATACACTTTTACACGTAATAAGTTAGGCTAGTTGTTGCTGAAGCAACGTAAAATGTGGGTTATTGTGGTACAGTGATACAAACTCTACGAAATCTTATATATCAATGGACAAATTTAATCTAATTTAATCCTATATAATGATTTATGTGCTTGGATTATTTAGATCAAAACAAGACATGGTTTCCCAGATAGCAGACCGATGTCGATTCAACGTTGATTTTTAGTTGTAAAGGTTAGTATCAATCATCAATCAAATTTCAACGTTGAATCAACTTCAGAACGTTATTACACCGAAAATAAAACATCGATTCAACATTGAAATGCGGTTGAATGGCGTGTCTGACGTTGATTCAACGTTAATTCGATGAGCAAAACGATGTTGTTTCAATGTCACAAGAAACGTCGTTTCCACATTGATTCAATGTCAGTTTGCTATCTGGGTTGTACAGTAGGCTACTACTGATTATTGACTTCATCCGTCCGTCTTCATGCCGCTCATGGGACGCGGCGAGTGCTGGATGATGACGTGTACATCAGGGTAAATTATATCGGAGTAAAGGCCTTTTTATGCTTCTCCGTCAACTCCACGCCGTAGCTACGCTCGTCACTCCTACGGCGTCGTGGCCGTTTTTATGGTTCTGCGTCGGGGTTGTGTTGCATCGCGGTGGCATTTCACCGCCAGAACGCTAGGGGGGTGGTGGGGGTGTGACCAATCACAGCCCTTGTGGTCTGCGTCGCCTCGACGCGTAGTTACAATTTTTTGGAGGTGCACGTCGAGCTACGGCGGAGGGGTTCGCGTCGACGCAGAAGGGTCTGCGGGGGGTACGCCGTCGATATGACGCAGAAGCATAAAAAGGCCTTTAAGAGGAGATGAACGTAATGAGAATGTACTGGGAACACTGTAAAAACTGATCAGTTGACTTAACTTTTTTTTTTTAAAGTGAGGAAACCTGTTTTGCCTTAAAATTATTAGTAAACTTCATGCCTAATTGAAAAAAAATATATAGGCCTATAAGAAATCTATACGTTTTACTGTAAAAATGTTAATGTTTTTTTTATTGGCTAGCTAAAAAGCGATCTCTTTTTTATATAGCTAAGCAAGCGCACATGATTTCCCGGCGTAAACAATCAAAGGCATATGTTTATATTTTATAAAAAAATTATTCTTTATGGTGTTCTTATGTATTAAGGTGTTTTATATCGCAGTTTATGTTAATTTAGCTCATTTTAATTGCATTATTTGCTGTGTGTTTACTGTGATGCCATGGCAACACTGCTTTGTCTTTACGCCATTTTATGCCAATTTGAATGCACACAGCTGCCAGTTTTATAACTTAAAGGGAATAGTTCACCCAAAAATGAAAGTTCTGTCTCACCCTCAAGTCGTTCCAACCCTGTATGAGATTCTTTCGTCTGCTGAACACAAAAGAAGTTATTTTAAAGAATGTTGGTAACCAGACAGTTGACAATAGCCTAGACTTACATAGTATTTTTTCTTCCAATGGAAGTCAATGGCTGTTTGATTACGAATATTCTTCAAAATAATATTCTTTTGTGTCCAACAGAAGAAAGAAACTCATTCAGGTTTGGAACAACATAAGGGTGAGCAAATAAAATCCCTTTAATGTAATGTGTCCCTTTAAATGTATACCCCCCTCCCCAATTGCAGTGTATGTCACTCTGACTCTGTAAAGGAAGTTATCAGCTGAAAGGCTCATTTCCATCTTGTTTGCTACATAAACACTCCTCTCTCTCTCTCTCTTGGCTCCAGCTGTAGAAAGAAAGAGTCCTCTGAGCAAACAGCAGCACGACGTTCATGGACTCTCAGAGTCATAAGAACACAAAGAAAACTTTCATCTGTTCATCCTTCAAAGACTCGCTCGTCTGTAAGTTCTGGATAAAACACACCTGAATGTTTCACACCATCACGGAGAAGTGGGGATCTGAAGCTGTGGAGACAGAGACACCACAGAGGATTTCTGCAATATTTGCAGTAGATTTTTTTTTTTCTTGTTCTTTGGTGTAAATAAATTTGGCGTCAGGCTGCAACATTGTTAGAGTCATGCGCAATATGGAAATGAAACTGTCCATCATTGCATTTTTCGTGGCTGTATGATGTTGATATTGAATGGCCTATATAGCCTATAGTATATCTATTTTTTATAAATTCATTTCTGCTTAATAAAGGCATGTCAAAAGTGAACTGTCTTTTCAGCGTATCAATTCTATGGCTATTTCTACTCACAGATAACATGTTTACAGAGAGATTATGTGGGATTTCACGCTGAAAACCTTGTGAATAAACAGATGGACGATGCTATCAAACTGTTTGCCACAGGTCCGTTTTAGCTGACCTTAAATATGAAAGATATACGATAAATAATGAGTATAAGGCTTATCCACTAAATTACTTTATAAAAATTGCAGTTTTTTGGCAAGTATAAGTTATAACCGAATGCGATCTAAGATGCATTATCGGTGTCTTAACATAGGACTATGTGTTAAATAAATAAGGAAATAGGCCTATGCCTTGCAGCTATTAAATACAATAAAATTTGAAAGAACGAAGGAGAACAAACGAAAATGCATATTTCCTGGCGGGCAAATATACGGAATATTTTCCATATTATATTTTTTTTTACTTGCTGAATGTTGACATTTTTTTTATTTGCTTTGTAGCCTAGGGCGGCTACTATTTAACGATAGGCTATTAATTGAGTATTTTATTGGTCCCTGTAAAAAAAATTACAAGATCAATAGCCTAAGTTATGACAACATATGTTTTGCATTAGATCACCAAAATAAGTTATTCAAGATTCAACTTATTTTTTTTAAGTCAGCTAAATGTAATTAAGTAGCCTAATTAATAATTTAAATTGAAACATCTTAAACATCCAAGATGATTAAAAAAATTAAGGAAGCAACTTTTTTTTTTTACATTGTTTATTTTATTTGTAATTTAATGCATTGAGCATGCAATTTCCCTTTCCACTTGTTAGTTGTTCGATTTTATTTAAAAAAATTTAATGATAATTTTAATTAGGTTATAATAATAAAGCCCAAAAAATCGGGGCTTTGTTTGACGTTTTAGCGCCTTTTTAAATCTGGCGTTTACATTTTTTCTAAATCGGATGGACTGAATTCAACACTTCAAAATCGTTTAATTCGCATATTTTGGAGACTGTTTGATAAACTGCGTCTGTGATGAAGTTCACACTGTGAAGTGTGTTTGAACTTGAAACATCTGGGTTTACTTTTAGGACAAGGCAACTGCTTTGGATTCATAATTAATGCTATCAAGTCATTTGAACGAGGTGTAGATAAATCAAATTATTACAGGTTAAATAAAACGCAGGTTTTTTTTGTGGGCGGTAACACGTTTTCGTTATGACTACTAGGCTAATAATTAATAATAATTACAGCATTTATTAATCTCACTTCATGTTAATTTCAACATTTTACTAACACATTAAAATGCTGTAACATAGTTAATGTGAACTAATAAGGACTGCATTTTTTATTAACTAACTTTAACAAAGATTAACAACAGATGTTCATTAGTTCATGGTTAATACATTAACTATGTCAAACAAATGAGACCTTATTGTAAACATTACCGTTTTTTTAACAAAACAAAGACTCAAATAAATGTGCTAGTGACGCCATCAAAGAGTTAGAAACTTCTCAAACGTTTTATTGCAGATTTAGGCATGCATCACTTGCCATATTTACACTATAAGACATATCAAATAAAAACTAGGCACACCCTGAAAAACAACTATATCCTGTAAAAAAGTTGGTTATTAACTGTGGGCAAACTGTGGGATCTTATCTGTCCCGTCTAGAGCTTCTTATTCTGAACTCTTGTGCAAACAGGCTCTATACTCTCAGCTCAGTGTTTTACCATCATGATCAATAAGCAAAAATGCTCAATAAGTTTATATTGAGTTCCAGTATGTTCCATGAGACTGTTTGAAATATTAGACTCAGTCTGTAAGGCCCAGCATTCAAAAGTGTTGCAATGAAGATTTACATCAATCTGTCAATGTCATTTATGATTCACATAATGGCCAGAGGAACACACAAGTTTGAAACTTCATTGAAATCTAGATTATTTTCTTTCGCTTAAATCAGGGAAAAAAACAGTTTGGGGGGTTTTAAAAAATTTAAACATGACACAGATACACACACATCTACAGTGTACATCTACATCTACAGACAGTGTGTTTGTGTGTGTGTATCTGTGTCATGTTTAAATTGTTAAAAGCCCAAAACTGTTTATTTTCCCGATTTAAATGAAAGAAAAAAAAAATCTAGATTTCAATGTGTTAAAACTTATATGATATATATATTATCATATATTCACACTTTAGATCAGGGTCGCCAATTCTCACAATTATCTATATTAGCTATGACTCTTTGCCTCAATAAACCTGTAAATTTACTGCTTATTCATGTTTGCTGTAACACAGTGATTAAGGGATGTAGAATATGATCATGAAGAATAAGGCCAAATTAACATGTATAAATATAGCCAATATCCTAATATAACTGTTTTGATATATTTTAATATTCCTGTGATCAAAGCTGAATTTTCCCATATGATTTCTCCAGCCTTCAGTGTCACATGATCCTTCAGAAATCATTCAAGACATTTATAATGTTACAAGAGATTTATATTTCAAATGAATGCCTGTTCTTTGAGCTTTTTTATGAAAGAATCTTTGAAAAAAAAACTTGATTTTCACAAAAATATGAAACAACTCAACTGTTTTCAACATTAATAATAATAATAATATATATTTCTTTGATTAATTTAATGTGTCCTTCCCTGATTAAAAGTATTAATCCATTTTAAAAAAAATACAGACAGACAGACAGGACAGACAGGACAGATAAATAGATAGACAGACAGACAGACAGACAGACAGACAGACAGACAGACAGACATACAGACAGATAATAGATAGAACAGACAGACAGACAAAGACAGATAGACAGACAGACAGACAGACAGACAGACATACAGACAGGATATAAATAGATAGATAGACAGACAGACAAACAGACAGATAAATAGATAGATAGACAGACAGACAGACAGACAGATAGATAGATAGATAGACAGACAGACAGACAGACAGGCAGACAGACAGACAGACAGATAAATAGATAGATAGACAGACAGACAGACAGACAGACAGACAGATAAATAGATGGACAGACAGACAGATAAATAGATGGACAGACAGACAGACATATGGATGGATGGATGGATGGATGGTATGGATAGATAGACAGACAGACAGACAGACAGACAGACAGATAAATAGACAGGACAGACAGACAGACAGATAAATAGACAGACAGACAGACAGACAGATAAATAGATAGATAGATAGATAGATAGATAGATAGACAGACAGACAGACAGATAAATAGACAGACAGATACAGATAGACAGACAGACAGACAGACAGACATATGGATGGATGGATGGATGGATGGATGGATGGATGGATGGATGGATGGATGGATGGAATGGATTGGATGGATGGATGGATGGAGGATGGACGGATGGGTAGACGGGACGGACAGACAGATAGACAGATAGACATCTGTAGACACAGATAGACAGACAGACAGACAGACAGACAGATAGACAGACAGATAAATAGATAAATAGATAGACAGACAGACAGACAGATAAATAGACAGACAGATAGATAAACTAGATACATTTACATTTATGCATTTGGCAGACGCTTTTATCCAAAACGACTTACATTGCATTATCCTTATACATTTTATACATAGGTATGTGCAATCCCCTGGGATCTAATCCAACAACCTTGCGCTGTTAACGCAATGCTCTTACCACTGAGCTACAGGAAAGATAGATAGACAGACAGGCAGACAGAAATAGATAGATAGATAGATACATAGACAGGACAGACAGACAGACAGAATGTCTCAGACTTTTGGACCCCATTGTGTACAAAAGGCTTTAAAGAATGATGATATTCATATCATTGTGTTTTTTTAAGACTTTGCAGGCAAACAAAGAGCTGGTAAAGAAATACATCGCATCTTTAAACACCTTAATCCACGTCTCAGACATAATCCTACACAAAATCCTAATTTTCTGATGATGATGATGATGGACACACGCTCACAGCGTCACAAGAAGAGACAAATGTCAAACCCTAAAGGTAATTATGGGGTATTATGGTACACGCTTTGTTGTGTAGAACTAGTTTTGACTTTTGTTAGTTATGATTGTCCTCCACACCTCGGAAGATCATTAATCTCGTCCAAGTCAAACACGATTAGCTGTATTTCAGGCCACAGGGTTTGAATGTCTCAGTCAGACAGCAGGCGCCGGGAGATGCTCTATACAGCCCAGAGCGTTGAAACCACAGCCCTGACGTCTCCTGAACCACCATCACACACTCATTCACAAGCACCACACACACACCTCAGCACAAGACATCAGCATATGTCTCAATATCTCATAGACCAGCTGATGGCTTGCTATACTTGTGCATTGCTTAGGATAAAAAATAAAATAGGCTTGATCAAATTTGAAAAGGGAGGAGGAAAGGCTTCCATATCTTTTTGTTGTTGCTGACGTCAAAGGTTTTGTTGTTCAATCAAACTCTTCAGTGTTTGATTCAACACGGACAGCTTGCATGACAAGCCCCTCATCTTCAAAAAGCATGAACAAATTTTTTTTTTTTTAACGTGCCATTAAATACTGCTTTACTGGAAATGAGGTTTTGTGCTGAATACAAAGTGTTTTTGTATCGTGAATTGTTGGCTATTTTTAAACTATCGATAATATAGACTTTTACAAATAAAAAACATTTTTTTATTATTGCTTATTAACAATTATTTAATTTACAATTAAATTATTCAATATTAATATACAGGTCATGACAATATGAATAATTTTCAATGTTTGATTTTTATATTTAGCATGAACAACAATTTAACACTTTGTTTTAAGGTGACATTTTACTATGTAATTGCTATAATAATAACAGATTAAATTATGCATAATTACAAGTAACTAACCCCTAAACTAAGTACACATAGTTCATTTATATTACTCAGTACTTATATGAGTAATTACAATGTAAACTACAATAATATAAATATATAAAGTGTAACCCCAATTTTTGTCACAACACTTGATGTCAATGTAAAAACCTGGTTACACTTCATTTTAAGGTGTCATTGTTACAGTGTGATTATATATTTAAGTACTGAGTAATAATAATGAATGTACTTACTATAGGGTTTGGGTAGGTTTCGGTTTGAGGGTTAATTGCATGTAATTATGCATAATTTACTGTTATTTACTATGGTAAGTACATGTAACATTATGTAACAAGGACACTGTAAAATAAAGTGCTACCAAAAAACCTTTTAGTTTGGTTGTATGAAATCAGTTTATGCAATGAATTAGTCAAGCGAATTACAGATTCTGTCTAATTCAAAATCATAAGTGTTTGATCATATTTACACGTATGCATTTGACAGACACTTATCCATAGTGACTTCAGTGCACTAAATTCTCAAACCACTATTTAAATATGTATTTTAATACAATCGAATCGCTGAATCTTTTTGTTTACATTGAGTTGAATAGAACAGGTTCGCGGTAAAATGAGCCTGCACTTCCTAACACTAGAGCCTCTGACACCAAACTGACACCATTGAAATGAGGAATCACAAAACGACTCTTCTTTACGAGTGTTTTCTTCCCCATTCATCAAACACATCCTGATGTGCAGCTTCATGGGAAATGAGCTAATGGATGCGCATCTCAGCAGTTTAGGGTTTACTCTGTTTGTCGAGCACTTATACAAGTGTGTGTGTGTGTGTGTGTGTGTGTGTGTTGCCTCGTTGTGTCGTTTGCCATCTTGGTCTTCAAACCCAGGCTGTGTCTTCTGAACAGTCCTCTGTTTGCTCTTATATAGTCATCTGGCCGCTGAGGAAGCTTGCGGTTCTGATCAGCGACGGGCTCAGCACTTCTTCTGTTTGTTTGGGTGATGATATGCAGCCTTGGCTTTGAAAGATGACTGGACTGACTGACCTTTTAGGAGTCCGGCATACTAAAGGATATAAACTATTGTCCAGAAGTCCATAAAATGATGGGTTTTATGAGGTCCCTCCGAGCATATTCATTTTTTTTTTTTTTTTAAATGGTTAACCGTTTTTGCTTCCCCAATGAACCTTTCAGTGAACAGTTATTCAAATATTTTTGTCTTATATAATATGAAGAACATTTGAAAAATCTAAAGAACTTTTTTTCCACTATAGAACCTCATGTGGAATGCAAGGTTCCGTTGATGTTTAAGGTTCTTCATGGAACCATCAATGGCAATAAATAAGAGAGAGAGAGAGTCGAGGCTGTATTTGTTTTAGTTGTGGCTTGTGTTTGAGCCAGGCAGCGCGCAGAAGTAATGCTGAAAATATTTGCATGAAATAAACATGAATTTCCTCTTTTTGACAAAAAAACTAAACAAAACTTTATTGTTCAATGGTCGGATATATGGGGTATAAGATGATCTCAACATTTCTACGCTATATTTAATTTAGTCATTTCACCTGAACATCAACAAGATTTTGTCAGTCGAAACAGTTTTGAGGTTAATGATCTAATTTTGTGTCCAAAAAATAGTGACTTTGTATTATGTTCATGTTGCATATCAGTTTTTTTTGTGGTCTACACTGTAAAAAAAAAAAATATATATATATGATCTGTTATAGCAACTGTTTTTCTTTTGTCAAATCAACTTAGATATTTAATGTGGTTCAGATAACATACTATTTTGAGTTTCTATTTATTGAATCAATCTCCTTCATTGTATAAACTCAACATTTTAAGACAAGATAACTTACTTTTTTAAGTTAAACCAACAATATTTTGTACAGTCTATTTATTATTAATAGATTTTGCGGACAGATTTGATTTTAGATTTGTGGAGAAAATGT
Source organism: Phoxinus dragarum (assembly GCA_033366665.1). Classification (NCBI taxonomy): domain Eukaryota; kingdom Metazoa; phylum Chordata; class Actinopteri; order Cypriniformes; family Leuciscidae; genus Phoxinus; species Phoxinus dragarum. The sequence continues at coordinate 18,760 of JARPMJ010003560.1, forward strand.
GCAGGAGTCCCAAGTGGTCCTAAATGTTGTTAGTGTTATTTTTATTTAATAAGTATTGTAATTCAGTGGGTTATTATTCAATAATTCCACGAATTAGATGTATTTCAGACATCTTCACTTTTCATTAAAACCTATTTGTGAAAGTTTGAATTCATAGTGTTGCTATTATGACATCTTTATGGGCAATTAAATATGTCAATATTCATTCAATATTCTTTCAGATGAATCTCTTTTGCTGGGATTCTGCTTTATGCCAAAACACAATTTTAAAAAGAATATGAGAATGGAAATAAATGTTGACTCAGAGGAGCCGATTCATGTGTGAAAATTATATTCTCTTTCACAACCATTCTTTCACAATCTGAGTCTGATGAATCTTGACATTATCCTCCTGGAATATGGCCATGATGTGTCTTCATACTGGTTGTTTAAGAAATTAAAAGCTACACACTCTATCAATTAGGGTTCAAAGAACTGTTGCCAAACATAAAAAACATAATTAATGACTGCAATAATGATCCAAGCATAGACTCGGGTACTGACCGGGCAGTGTGTTACAATTTAAACGAAATGCACATTTGGGGCTCAGAAAATGTTAGAAAATGTTTAATTTGACACTGATCTTGCAAGAGCCAAACAGGCTGTACATTTTGTGCATGCTCTCAAGTAACTGAAGTATACAAGAATCCTCCCCTCTCACCAGCAGCCCACCCTATATGACTTCACTGTATCCCATAATGCAATGCTCCTAATGTTAACAGCTTCCTCATCTGTGGGCAATGCAAGAAACAGATGCGCAAAACTGCAACACTATGCCAGTGTTTCTATAAAATGAGCTTTAATATGCAGTCAGGATCCTGATTTAAAGATGTGAAAATATAAATGCAAAATGGGATAGTATAATTTGCCTGCATTATTTGATGAAAAGTATATTTTGCAATAACAAATTAAGGTTTGTGTTTCCACAGATGCAAATGACTAGTGTTGATTCTACTGAGGAAGAGAAAAAAAGTGCTTGTTAAAAGGCATTATGAGACCGTCTGTGCTTTCAACAGTGTTTAAAGGTGGGGTCTATTTCAAAATCATCTACCATGATTGAAAGTCCTGGATAAGAGCTTTTTGCGGTCATGTGACACCAAGTTGTGTTTCATCTTTTGCACTGACTCTCTGCTGACCTTGTCAGAGTGTTTCATTTGTAACGGTGGTTGGCAACCGTCAAACTCGTTTTTCCACCGCAGTGACACGACTGTCTCTAATCTGAGCTCCACTAAACTCAGTCTGCACATTGGACAAAAGAAAGAAAGAAATGAAAAGAAAAGCGAGGTATTGAGATGCTTTTCATTGATGCCATTGTGTTGATTGCTCCTGAAAACACGGTGTAAATGTGTCTGCGAGTCAAAGGCGTCTTTAATGAAAAGCTGCACGCACACATGAACTGAACCGATCGCTATCTCCTCCCGAGGCGAGAAAACTCAAGTCTTGACTGTAATCGGGAAATTCCATCTCCACTTTACTGGCTGACGTCCACAGAATATCTCAGGCCACCGATATGGAAAAGGCCCACTAAAAAAAAAAAAGTGTGTGTGTGCAAAGAAATTTAATGATTTCTGAGAATTTAATGCAACATCCAATAAAATAAAATAGCGTATGGGATGAAAATGAGAACAGTTCTCGGGTATAGCACAACAATTGCCAAATAAATCATTGTAAAAGGGTTGAGCAATTTAGAAGTTGTAACCTCTTCATGTCTAAATTTGCTTAGTCCAATCTAGTCACACTTCTTCAGATCATTTACCTAGACTGAAAAATCTGTCATCGTCCACCCACTCTCATGTCACTTGAAACTCCTATGACTCTTTCCCCCAATGAACACAAAAGAGCCATTATCAAAATGTCATGTTTTCCATGCAACAAAAATGCAATATGATCACCGGCTGTCAAGGTCAGACGCTTTAATTTTATTAAAAGAAATAAAAAGAACTACTATTTTGCTTTATTCTTTAGTCATGTCTTATCTCGCCTATAGGGAAAAAAAGTGAGTCCTCAACTGGTGCCTTTAAAAAAAAGTGCATGACGCCCATGTGTGTGTCCCGTTTTACCGTCTCAGCAGCTTCTGCACTGATGGCAGTGACTGATAGCAGAGGATGTTGTGAGTAACCAACCTCATGGAAATCAACCAGGGAACGGAACACAACCGGAGCTGACTTTACCCTGCCGTGCCACACAGCACGACCCCACTCCTCCATTTCCCACTTCACTTCATCACCAGCCTTGGCGAACGACTGTGAACAATTATCAAGGGCACAGTACTGATTCTCTAATAGCTCCATTAGCCTGAGCGAGTCCTTTCTGACGCTAGGTGCGGGTTTAATCCGAAACATCAGTGCTGAGACGGCACATTCTGAAGCACTGAATCAGAAAGGCTAAGAGATTCAGCAAAATGCAAACTTCAGTGTTTTATACACAATTATGATTGTATCAATGTGGGGGGGGGGGTTTCTTTCTCACTGACCTTAGTTAAGTTCAAATCTGAGTTCTCTTGTTCAGGCTATGGTATGTTTTCATAAAAATTTAACAGCGCCAAAACTTGTTCAAAACGTGCTCGACCTTGACCCTGTTTACACCTGGCATTAAAGGGAAAGTTCACCCCAAAAATTTAAATTCAGTCTGCATTACTTACCCTCATGTTTTTCCAAACCTGTATGAGTTTTTTTCTTCTGTTGAACATAAAGATATTATAAAGAATGTTGACGGTATCCATTGACTTCCATAGTAGGAAAAAAACCCTATTGAAATCAATGGCTAACTGTCTGGTTACAACAAATATCTTCTTTTATGTTCAACAGAAGAAAGAAACTCATACAGGAACAAAATGAGGGTGAGTAAATGATGATAACATTTTCATTTTTGTGTGAACTATCCCTTTAAATGCGCTGATGACCCCATTGACCTGGCGGTTTAAGAGCATGACAAAAACTTAAAAAGAATATTAAAGATAGTGATACAAAACAATAATAAAGTCCATGAAAAAAATGACTTTCACTGCATGTACCAATATATATATTGACATTAAGTTATTATGAAAAAAATAAAAAAATAAAAAGCTAAATAAACAGAAATAGAGAAATATTTTAAAATCACTGAGAATATCCTGAGAGAAAGTGGACATATACCGGTTCTCTAAAGCATCTTTAGGTCACATTTCTAATCTATTAAGGTCAGTGTTAACAGCATGTACGGCAAAATGTAAGTGGGTCTCATGGGGAGACGGCCCTCAAATCTCCCTCTGTTTCCTCTCTCGTGAAACTCGAAGCTTCAGCGTCGACAGACGGACGGGCCCAGCCACACCTCATTCCCAGAGGAGCTTTAAAAGCTTCACTCCTAATCCCTTAACTAAATATTTTCAGATTATTTTGTCTGTTAATGCGGTGAGGGTTTGCTTCTCCAGAAAATCTCCAGAGATTAAGAGATCAGGAACACTCAGGTAGGTGGGAATGTGAAGGTGAAGATCATGACCGTGACGTCAGCGACAGTGAAAATGTTATTGCTCAGAATGCTCTTCAGGAAGTCTCCTGTCTCAGTTAACATCTCTTTGGGGTCATTTTCTCCATTTCATCTAATTGCAAACAATTGAGAAATTAAAGAGATCTCAAAGTTTTCTTGTGGGCTGTTTTGGATGAATTTCAGTTGTTCAGTAATACGCCACTGCTAACAGGATTGTTGTTCCCATGGACATACTTATCATTATCACTTCATTATTCTTCAAATAGACTGAATCAAATGTTATTGTGTCTCACGTGAAGCCAGTAGTCCTCGTCTCATCCGTCACTTGTGTGTGCGCAGAGTGAGTGAGGATGTGTTGTTTCCTCTCAGCTCATCAGCTCTGAATAGGTTGTGTGTACACACTGGTGTGAGAGAGATGCATCAAATGGGGGCTCATTCAGGACCTGCAGTGGAGGAGGAGGATGTTTTCAGCTCTTCTGGGTGGTACTGTGGACGCCCCTGATGCAGATAGTATTGTCAGTGTGAAAAGGTGATGTGTTACAAAAGAAAAGATGGAAGAGCGAGAGAGATGCATGCTGGGATACATGTGCAGGTAGACTGTCGGCAACAATGGTGCTCTTTGGCTCTTGAGAGACTTACTTATCTGTGTACACAACTATAGTAACCAGTAGATGAACTCACACACGCAAATGCTCAAACATGTAGACGTACATGTGAAATACTTTATTTGGATCGACATTTTAATAAGATATCTTAAATGGATAGTGAAAATGAAAATTCCGTAATTAATTATTTTCGGAGGATAAATAAAGATCTTTTTGATGAAATCTGAGAGCTTTCTGTCTCTCCATTGACAGCTACACAACTACCACATTGATGCTTCAAAAACATCATAAAGAGATTATAAAACTAGTCCAATTGACCCTTCGCAGCGAGCTTGATTGACAGGTGATCTGACCAATCATACTTCGCCATCCGCCATTTTGTCCGACAAAGCAGTCAGGAGAGTTAGTAGATTTACGTTGGAGGATTTGAACTTGAGAAGCGGAGTGTACTGACGCCTTTCCACGGTTAAAACAACATTCCTTCTTATGTTCATTCATGTTTATTTGATGCTATAAATGAACTAGAAGGAAGAGATGATCGGAGAAGATTTAACTGAGGCTCTACAGCGATCTCACAGACACATTAAAGAGCCAAAAACTGTATTTATTGTTTAAATTTCTTTAAAAAACATTACCAAATTTGAAAGGCGAGACTTCGTTTAATATCAAAAGTAATATGGTCTGTGTCTGTCAGTGTGTTGTCAGTGTCCTCTCTGCATGTATTTTTCACTGTGTGAGTAACTAAAGGTGGCGGGTCTTTGCGAATGGTCAATTGAGCAGTTCAGTCCATTTTCTAAAGAGACACAATCAGATGTACAGATTTAATAGTCTTTTATCCTTTGAATATTAACGAAAACTCGAAAACTGCTTAACATACGAGGACAAACCTCATTGGTTCTTGCTGAAGCTCAAACGTGATGCGTAACACGAGAATGAACCTCATCGGTTCTCACACGTCAAGCGAATACGCTTGAACTTCCGTTTACCACAACTGACGTGTGAATTGATGAATGTTCATATGTGAATAAAAGCCTAAGTTCAATCTGTTTATCATATAAAGCGATCGAGTCTCTTCAGAAAATTTGGACAAAACTGTTCAATTCATATGGATTAGTTTCACTATCTCTTTATGAACTTTTTGAAGCGTCAATGTGGTAGTTGTGTAGCTGTCTATCGAGGAACAAAAAGTTCTCAGATTTCATCAAAAAGATCTTCATTTATGTTCTGAAGATTAACGTCTTCCAGGTTTGGAACAACATGAGGGCGAGAAGCCTAAATAATGACAGAATTTACATTTTTGGGTGAACTATCCCTTTAATATCAGGGAATATTTGGAACTGTGTTAAAAGTATCATAATGTTAAACAGCATTTAAGACTTTTAAGACATTAAAAAACTTTAAAGAGGCTGACAATTAGACACTTGTGTCCACTGTTAATATCACTGACACACAACTGTCCTTGACTGATCAAAAGGTCTCAAAGAGAATAAAAAAATACTTGACCCTGGTAAAAACGGTACAGTCACACTCATTAGTTTACAATAAATAGATTAAGAAATGCAATTAAAAGTGATCTTAGGAGTTATACGTCTCACCTTTCAAATCACCCCCTCGTTTGTTCCATGTCGGTGATAAGAGGCTTTAATCATCGGCTCGGTCTCAGGAGAAGCAGTCAAACGTTCATGGTCTGCCTGCAATGTCTTTGCTAATGGGTTCAGGCAGCAGTCTTACCAGATATTACAAGGATATCAATGACAGGAGCCTGTCGACTATCAGTTAATAATGTTAAACATGAATATTAAAAATAACATTTGATTGATTAGTAGAAAAAAAGACTAAAAACACTAGTTTGACAAAGTTAGAATGCTGACAAACTAACAGCAATGATAAGATACTTGCAGTGTACTTTATAATATAGGCAAAAAATAACCTATTTTATTATAACGTGTTTTTTTATGCTATATCAAAGCACTTACAGACTGCTTTTGAAAGGTGTGGGAAGACATTAAAAACAGAGAACTTGATTAATAATTACAGGTGACATGTTTGCATTATATTCTTCTGTTGATCTTCTGCTTGACTGAATTTTAATAGGTCGTCACAGTTCAGGAAAATGGCGACATGTTCATGTAAAACAGTCTGGTTCGATTGGACATGTGGTCTGTTTAACACTATTCTCATAAGCAGTGATGGACAGTAGGCGTCACTAAAACTACCAAAGCTGTTAGTTTAACCAACTCTCTCAGTAGCTATGGCATTGTTGCTATTTTTTAAATCATAAACCTTTCCGTAACGTAGTTTTTTATTAAACGTGGATTTCAGCTAAAAAGAAGTGTGCATTATTCACAAACCGGCTGTTTAGAATCAGAACAACCGATGTCCGATTCAATTAATGACTATTTAGAATCTGTTCATTTCGACAATTCTGAATCGTGGAATGGTCACACTTTGAGTTTGAATCGATCAGAGCTGTTCCAGCGTCATTTTATTCGGCAAATAACGTTTCCATCAGCGTTTATCGCATAAGCCATATATCGATCAAGATAAAATCCGATGAGACCGAACGCATTTAATTTGAGTCGATATTCATGAAATTCAATCGAATTTTACTGTTTCCATAAGGCATTTTTCATTCGATATCACTTAATTCGGATAAAAACGTGTGAATGGAAACATAGCGAATGACTCACTCAACTGAATCGGTTCCTCCTAACAATAGGCTTGTTCGACTTGAACCGGCGTTGCACAAACCGATCGGTGAATGACATCAAAGTACCGCGAGAGCGAATATAAAGTAGACGGCTCCTTGTGCTTTTGAATTGCTCTCGCGGTACTTTGATGTCATAAACCGATCGATATGTGCAGCGCCGGTTCAAGTCGAACAGCAGTTCAGCGGCCATGTGGCTCCATTGTCATATCTTGCCAGGTGCAAGAGATTAAAGGGGGGGTACAATGGTGTTTCATGTATTCAGAGTTGTTTACAGTGTTAAAGAGATGGATTCTCATGCTAATAATGGCTAAAGTTTGAAAAGTTATTTTGAACGAATAACAGAGAATTTCTGTGCTGAAAATCATACTTCCGGGTTGCAACACGTTTCGGCTGTTTTTTTTCTATCGTAGATCTAATGACGTAGACCAGAGTGGAACTCCTTATATGAGCATTGCTCTCGGAAAAGCGCGTTCACGCACACGTCGACCAGAGGAGAGAAAAGGCTTGTTTGAGATGAGCAAAATATGCGCAGAACCGATCACCGGTGATCAGCGCGAGATGCATGCCGGCTAGAAAAGTGTCCGAGAGCCGTCCGCCTGGCTCTGATGTCATGCTGACGTATGTCAAAACACTCTCGCGATCGCAAGGCGCACGTGTCGGATTCTGCAGTCGAGCGCAGTTGCTCTCCACCGACTGCGCTGATCAAAAGCATGATGGGAAACGACTTGCTGACGACACAGCTTAATGCTCATTGGTTTAAACAACCGTGATGTATTGTTCTCTTTTAAAATGTTTCAATTTAAAACTCTGATTTCGTGTTTTTATGTATAAATTATGTGTGAGTATTCCCAAACTCTCTGACCAGATAGTGATCTCTATATGATTGTTGTCATATTTATTAAAAAATGTTTATAAAACATATGTAGCCAATTAAAGTAAAAATTATTGATAAACAAGTCTTTGGTATGTAATTAAATAACAATAAAGTTGAGTGTCTTGTTCATTATATTTTTTATATATAAAAGCAACAGAACTTAAATTACATCCAGTTTATTAGCAACACTTGTGCACGAGCGTGAATCCCGTGAATCCCGCATATCCATCTTTGATCTCACAGGTGTCAGATCCACTGCGAGAAGAGAAAACTGTCTGGCTTGCCTGTGCTTTTTTCACTCCTCCCCTCACTTCAGTCGCCTACTCTCGCATACATTTCAGGCGAGGCAAGGCGCATCTCAAACAAGCCTAAAGACTGCGCTCATCGACGCGCTACTACCGGAAATCATCATCATCAGCGCTAAATAGGAATGGTTGATGTCAAGAATGTCTCCAAAAAAGTGTGTTTTGGGATGTGAGGGAAAGTTTACCTTGTTCAGCTTCCCAATGAACCCAGTGTTACTGGAACAGTGGATGCAGTTTGTATGTTGTGGATGCTCCCGCTTGACTCTATAGCTCCGCCCACGCCCAGAATCAAGGACCTCGGCTTTTTCCGGATAGAATCGGAAAGCTGTATTTTTATTTTATAAATATGATGAAACTAAAGACTTTTTGGAGATATGAAGGACGCACTATTACTCTATAGGTACTCAAGATTAACATGAGATTGACTGAAACTAAGTATTTTACCCCCCCTTTAATAAGGAAATAGGGGGGGGGGGGGGGGGGGGACAAGTAGGCGTACTTAAATGTTTGCTTTTCTTCAGTCCGAAGATGATGATGCTTTTACATGGAAGATAACCAACAACATATTCAGGTGAGGAGACTGACTGACTGCTCCTTGGGTTTTGGATTTAAACATTCATTTGGCCAAAAAGTCACTAGCAACCGGCAGGAAAGAACTAGAAATCACAAATTGACAGAACCCTATTCTGTGTGTATTGTAAGTTGTAACATTCAAAAATGATTCTGAACTTGAACATTTTTAAAGAGTTAAAGTGATTCTGAAACAATGTTGATGTCTGACGTGTGTTGTGTAGCTATTTGATCTTTTAAAGGAGTCATAACCTGTAATTTTCACTTTTCCACAAGAATCAATGTATGTTCTGATTGCCTAACGAGTATACACTGGCCGGGAAGCCGATATTTAAAAGTGAAGCGTTTGTTTACCCCAGGGTTCATAAACCAGCCCACGTGCACGCGCACTCAAACACGAGATTTTAATTTCTGCCCCGTCTTGACGTCAAGACGGGGCCGGATATACCATATATGCACACGCAGACCTATGCTGCACGAAGCCCGCCCTGCCCTTGTCCCCCTCATATTCAGTCGCGAAAGATGCAGAAACGTAGTGCACACGTGAGTTGCTCTGTTGTTGACTGCCAGAATCAACATGTAACTTAAATGTGTTTTCTCTCCCAAGAACGGACCAAGCTGTCAGGGACCAGTGGATTAAATTCATTTTTAATGACGCGGTTCCTACAACCTTTCCCACTGGCTTAACGTTAGGTGTCTGTGCTAATCATTTTACACCGGAATCGTTCACAAATTTGAATGTCTAAAAAACCACAACGTGAAACAAGGCAAAAACACCACATGATAGCAAACGTTGATCTCAATAACCACTGTAAGCTGATAAAAAAAAGTAGACTACATCTCCGTTAATGTAATCTACATTAAATAAAAGGTATAATGTATGTCTCAGTCAAAATGATTGTCTTTACCATTCAGAGATATCTTGATGTAGACGTACTTCCATCGACTCTACATCTTCCCTTTCCAGCTCAGGTTCAGAGTCTGGCTCGTGCATTTACGGTTGAATCCCGTGGGTCGCGGCCAGGTCGGGTTCATTCACAACTTGCGCCATAATGTCATTTTGGAATGATATGCTGAAGTTACTGGCGGTGTCAACCCCCCTCCTTCCTGCCACCAATCAACGCGCCCCTCATTTGCATTATTAAAATGACCGTCCACGACAGCCAAAATATCGCATCAGATCTCGCGAGACAATAATGCCTTTAGAAATAAGGGTCAGAGGAGCTCTGTTTATTTTTTTTCCACTTTTCTTTTTTAGAAGGGCCTGAAAGACTATAATAGAGCGTGGGTATCCAAGGTAATACTAGGTTATGACTCCTTTAAGTTAGACAGCTAGAAGTAGAGTTGGAAATGCAAGGACTGAAATAATTTAGTATTTATTGTGTGGTATGTTTGAATACATGTGATAATTGATGACTTTGATCACATGAAAATATAAACATTTGAAAAGGTCATGAGATCACAGAAAGACCGTGTTTGACTTTGCTGTTTTATTGTTAGTCTAACCAATAAACCAGCCAATAAGAACGTATGTTTTAGTCATTTCAAGTGTTTTCAATGAGGCATTTTGTTATTTTTTCCCTTGTAATGGACGCACAGCACACATCTGAGTGTTATGCAGAGAGGAAACTGCAGCAGACCACCCACCCCTGCGCGTCTGAAACCGGGTCCAGAGAGGGTAATTAAGCTGTTTTCTCGGGTCATACAAGTCTTGCTCGTTAAAAATGAGAGGAGTGACGGGTGCTGGAATACGCCAAAGACCGCTGGGTCAAGAAACTCCTGGGCCAAATATATTTAGCTGTTAATGAAGGACGCCATTAATATGATGGTCATCATCATCCTCATTGTGTGTGAGCGATCATCTGTCAAGAAGGTCAAGGTCATATTTCACCTTAAAACCAAAAGAAAAAGGCAACATTAATTAGGCACTACTTGAAGTGATAGTCCACCCAAAATTTTTTACTATTTATCTACTCATCTCATGGCGATTTCTCTCAAAAGATCCTGTCGTCAATGGCGTGTAATGAGTTCTGGGGTAGGCAAGTTGTATCCTTCATTGCCTGTGAAACAAAGGACACCTTTTAAGGCCCCATCCACACTACTGCGTTTTCGTTTAGAAACGGAGAATTTCCGCTACGTTTGCACCTCCCCTCCAGACTACAACGGCAAAAACGAAGACCTAAAACGGAGAAGTTTAGAAACGCTGCCGACCCCGTTTCGCGTTTTGAATCTCCGGAGGGCGTTTTAGTGAAGACGGTCAAAACGGAGGACTTTAGAAACGATGACGCAGAAGCTCACGCTCGACTCTATGATTGGGTGTCATCAGTCATGGCGTGTCCTTCCCTGATTCGTCAGACACCCATCACATGACCCGTCCCCGGGAAGAAAACATACAAAAAGAGCCTGGACTACGTAACGTTAGTGACTGCAACATGGATAGCGAATTACAAGTGTTACTGACGTTGATGTCTTTGCTAGCTGCTGTTGTGCAAGTAAATTCTGCATTTTACAACGCTACAACTGCCTACATGCGCCTGTTTACACCGGCACGCGCATGCCCAGTGTTGGTGAATGGTCATGTGATCCGCGTTTTCAGTCGTTTTAATGTGGTCAGAGATCGTATTCTTTTTAATTCTTCGTTTCTAAACTAAAACGCAGTAGTGTGGATGAGGCCTAAGGCCGCGTTTGAAGGAGCCTTCGAAGGATGCAGCCTCTGAATTGGGACTCTGCTAAAGGTGTGCAAGATGCAGGCATGTAAAGGTGTGTGTGTGTGTGTGTGTGTGCGTGCGTGGTGTGTGTGTGTGTTGTGTTGTGTGTGTGTGTGTGTGTGTGTGTGTGTGTGTGTGTGTGTGTGTGTGTGTGAACCCGCACTGTCCGCCGCTGTTTGTAAGCAAAGCCGAGCAGAGAGATTATCTGCAGCAAGAGCTGTGGGCTGTTGTAAATGATCTGTCGTGTGGGTGATAAACCCTGTCAAAAGCACCTCTAGCGCGGCACCTGGGCTTACAGAAAGTCATGCTCAGATTTGTCTCTTGCGCAAGATTAAAACCAGGATGCGGTTGACTTCAGGGTAGGACTGAAGGGTTTATTTAACTCTAATGAATATTTTTCATTTCACACAAAGATGTCTGCAGAGATCTCTGTGTATCTCTAGGTTGTGCGTCTGCTGCTGCGTGCAGACGTTTTTATTGTTGCAAACTATCCGTATAGGAAACACTGAGCCGTGTGCGAGTGTGTGTATGTGTGTGTGCTTTTTTTGTGTGTATTCCTCACAGTGTTAATCATCAGTGCTAATTATAACAAACCCATGAACAGACTGACTGGAATCTGTAAAGAGTCTGAGGATGATTGCGGCGTAATATGTACACAGCCAACCGCAGCGTCGCATTTGGTTCATCCAAAAGAAACAGCAGCAAGCCCACAATAAATATTGTGACTGAAAATAGAAATAGCTTAAAATAGAAATCTTTTTCTTAACTCGTTGTGCACGTCTAACAAGCTCCATCAGCCAATCGATTCTGTCGTTACAGATGAAAGCAAACTACAGATCTAAAATTAGTTGTAATTGCTGTGATTAAATGGTTGGAAACGGGTGATAGCATCTCTCAGCCCTCCACCCACTAAAGAATGAGACTCAGCCATTAAATTATCCAGTTATCAGGAGTGCTGGAGTCCAACTTTGAAGTTGTTGGTTTAGAGAAATGGCGGGACTCGATTATGAGCAACATTAGGGTGGCAGGCCGACCGGGAAGGCGCCGCTGCGTAAAGGGTCAACACCGAAAGAGGGCGGGTGCCAGTCGTATTTGGGTAACATACTGCCATTTCTGAGAATAATTTGTTGTTTCTGGAAACAGTGACTTAATCTAATGTTTGTAAATTAATAAAATCCTATATGAAATAAACCTGAATCAAACTCTTCAAAGAGTTGTTGTTATATTCTTATTCAGCTGTTTACTGCAGGACCATGATAAAAACTTCTGAAATTTGAGCTGCGTCCGAAAACGAAAGGTAGTGTTGCCCTATCAGGCTATGACTTTGTAGGCAGCATTTGTGCTCGAAGGAACCTCACGAAACTGATTTCGGACAGACATCATAATGGTTTAATGATTTACAACAAAATAGAGCGAGCTTTTGTGAAATCTAATATAGAATATTTCTCGCTAGAAATTGCATCAAAAACGTAAATTTACACACAAATGGACCAGCAACCGCAACTTGCAGACGCCATCTTTATTTTTTAGCTCAACTGCCACAGAATGGAAAGCACAGAATTGTGGGATATCAAGGATGGATACATCAATGCTGCCTTTCGAAAATCGATCAGATGAAGGTATTTCGGGAGACAGGAAGTGAAGCTAACTTTGGATTTGCCAGCATTAATAACGCTTTCAGACAAAACCTTGGCAGTTGTAGCATCATGGGGTGTAAAATGTCACCTGACCCCTTTTGGGCACGTCAAAATCTCTAGTGCCACCAAGAGTTTCAGCTTCTTAATTTTGAATTAAAATACTTGGAAACAAATAGATTTTTAGACTGCATCCGAAAACGTAGGCAGTGACTTGTTGCCTCGCTGCCCTATCAGGCAATGACTTTGCAGGCACGAAGGAACCTCACAAAACTGATTTCGGACAGACTTCTGAGGCAGCGTAACGGTTTAATGATCTACAGCTAAATAGAGCGAGGACGTGTCTTGATGCCTTCCGACCTTGGAAGGCAGCATTTATCAGTTTTCGGACGTAGCCCAAGTCTTAACAAAAGTTATTCAGGTACATTTGAAAAGTTTAACATAATTGAACAAGCTAAATGAAATGGCTGGGGCAGATTTTTAAAAAAAATGTTTTAATTTTGATTACTAACAATTATAGTCATATACACTACTGTTCAAAATATGTCGTCAGTACAATTTTTTAAATGTTTTTGAAAGAAGAATCTTCTGCTCACCAACGATGCATTTATTTGATCCAAAATACAGTAAAATTGTGAAATATTATTACAATGTAAAATAACAATTTTCTCTATAGTTTCTCGTGCACACGTGAAAGTCTGTATATTTTTATTTCCGCAAAGGTCCCTTTGGGCTACGTAATTTTCTATTGGCATATATTTAAAATACAATTTATTTCTCTGATGGCAAAGCTGAATTTTCAGCATCATTGTCACATGATCATTTAGAAATTCTAATATGCTGAGGAGTTTTATCAAAAAAGGAAAATAAAAATCTTTAGTAACTTTATGAATGTATTTACTGTCACTTTTGACCAAATTATTGCACCCTTGCTGAATAAAAGTATTTATTTAAAGAAGAAAAAAAAACGTTTGAACAGTACTAAGTCTTTTTTGCACCAAAAATGTAAATAAACTGTACAACAGTTAAATGTAGCCCTTAACATTGTGGCTTCCATTTCTGTTCTCGTAATAGCCCACCTTGGTAAATGTGGGTTATTAAAAGACGTCAGGAAATCCCCAATTTCATCCACGGAAGGCTCATCTCCGAGTATGGATACTGAGTTTGGCTGGGCTGCCGTGAATTCCCTGCAGCCACAGACAGTTAAAGAGGCACTGATGCACACCGATCAGAACACATCATTTGGGCTGGAGCTCACACGGACAGATGGGAAGATGACAGGGTGAGTCAAGCCAAGGGGAAGAAAGGGTTTCCTGTCCACAGAATATTCCTGATCTGTGATGATAGCGCAGGAATGACCGTCAACAATCAGGAAGTCTCACAGAACAACATCTCGCTCGGAATCTCGTTCATCTAAAGTCACAAAATATTCATCAAATGTCAAAATGTTCCAAAACACTTTTAAAAATAAAGGGGGTTTTCACATTTCACACTGAAGAATGCCAAAAAGGAACTTTCAGAACAGTTCTTTTTTGGTGAAGGACATAATCTAAAGAACCTCTGTGGAATGTAAAGGTTCCATGGATGTTCTTCATAGAACCATCAAAGCCAATAAAGAATTTTTTTTTTTTTTTAAGAGTGTAACAGACAAATTGCTAGATGTGCACTTTTTCCTCAGGGCAATTTAAGATATTTAAGATCCGTTTGAACACCATTTCTGGATTGTGATGCAAAACTAATGCTTTAAATCTCAGGTCTGAATCCTGAAATCCCACCACAAAAAGAGAGACCATGGCAAAGTGTCCATTAAACACTCATTTGTGAGTTAATGATGTGAATCTGTTTGGATGCACTTGTTGTGTATGTCACTAATGGCTTTACAGTGACTGTTGCACCCATATTTCTTTTCAACACCTAAAACCTGTAATACCCAGATGCAGGACTCTGAATAGACTCCGACATGCTGTTGTGTGTATACATGTTTAGGTTACTAACAGGCCACCTAAATATTTGTGTTACTAACATTTCATTGTGGTAACACCTTTGCGAGACAGGATGGCATCATATACGGCAACATGTTCAACACACTGCCACTTTGATTTCAGATTTACCCCATTATCTGATTAAAAAGAGGCAGTTTATATATCCGTATCTCTTCTGAATGTCTCCTGGGATTAAGCTAGAGATACAGGGGGTTTTCCAGCATCTCATTTGGGAATGTTTATGTAACCCCTTACAATAATTTGGGCTGTTTGTTTCGGGTCCAGCCGGTGGTAATGAAGCCAGTTGAACTTAACTGCAAAGAAACCGTTTGAAAGCTCTGTTTGTTTTCACTCAGTCTTATCGAAAGATTTGAGAGCAATTACACTTTGATATAATTACTATTAGATTTAAACTGACTGCAGTCATCAGAAAACAAGTCGGGAGCTTTAATGGAGTTTTGTAATCGTGGGTGGCAAAAAGTCTTTAAATACAGTATCCAGAATTATTTGATACTATTTAAAAAAGTTATTACAAATTTGTTCTTGGTGTGTTGAAGATATAGTGTGTGTGTGTGTGTGATATGTATTTGGTTTATCTAATTTGTTTAAATTTAGGCTATACTTCTTGCTCTGTGAAGTCACAAAAATTAGTCGGTAATTAACCAGTAATTAATAAAAAATAAGGCATTGTAAATGCAGAATGAAATACTGAAATGGGGCATTACGTGCACCTCACACCATGAAAATAATTAGATAATTAAAAAATAAAATTAGCTTAATAATTATCAATGCAGACCTGCAATGATTCTGTTCTTTTGGTATGTTTTGAATCAACCAATGCATGTTTTGGCTCTCTCTGTTTTATAGCCTAATATTTCCACACATTAAAT
Source organism: Phoxinus dragarum (assembly GCA_033366665.1). Classification (NCBI taxonomy): domain Eukaryota; kingdom Metazoa; phylum Chordata; class Actinopteri; order Cypriniformes; family Leuciscidae; genus Phoxinus; species Phoxinus dragarum. The sequence goes on from JARPMJ010003560.1 coordinate 34,542, forward strand.
GCATCCCAGCAATAAACCATCCAGGGTAATGAACTTGAATGTTTCAGTGAGAAAGATGTTTGCAGGTTATTATAGCCTCTATATTGGCATTACCGGAATGCAGTTAACTATGAAAAAATAGGGCCTATATAAATATATTTTAACACAACAAAAGTTTTGATTAAGAGAGATGGTGTCTTTTAAAAAGAGAATCAATCAAGAAAACAAATTGATTAAGTCCTCTCCCAAATAGTGTGTGTGTGTGTGTGTGTGTGTGTGTGTGTGTGTGTGTGTGTGTGTGTGTGTGTGTGTGTGTGTGTGAGAGAGAGAGAGAGAGATCACTAGAATTGTTTCTTTTTAAGGTCAGAACCGAGCAATCATAAAAAAGAGAGAAAATGTTTCCTAATTTTAATAGAATGGAGGCCTACCTGCTAAATTATGCAATGTAGAATTATGCCTTTTTTTAATGGTCTATTTAAAAATTCTTCTCATGCATTAATTAAGTGTTTTAGAAACGGTTGATACGAAATGTCTGCGTCACTCGAGTTCAAACACAAAACATGTTCCCGATGTCAAGTCGTCATGTAGAATTCAGATGATGCATGTATGTTACATTATATATAATGTACAATTCTGTATGCATTTAAAGAATACATTTGGTTTGAAGCAAAATAAAATATGTTTAATAAAAGCTTATTTAAAAATTTGAGAAGGAACTTGTAGCCTATATAAAAAATATAGGCCCCAAAGGAAAAAGATTGCCTACCCTTAATAACAATCAAAACCATGGTAAATCGTTATTTAATATTAGTTTGACAGACTGATCGACACTTGGCCAACAGCAACTCGGCATATGTCTTACCTAGCAATGAAAACACACTGAGTCCATCTCAAAAAACATCAGAATCTTCCATAGACAGTATGGAAGGAATCTTCACACCGCTGTTTCGGGCTCAAGCGTCATAACGTGAGAATTCCATTCTGATGATGCAACACTGCCATCTACTGACCGGGAGACACTACTGCAAACTCAAAAGTACAAAGTAAAGTAGGCCTAAACGTGTTCATGGATCAGTATATTTTGTTGATCCTGAAACATGTCTGAAAATGAAGTCCTAACCCTAACTTATACCTAAAATCAGAGAGAAATAATATAGGTTGAATAACAACCTATACTATGGTTTGGTTTAAGCCTAAATTTTATAATCTGTAAACATGTCCCTTAAATCTGATTGATTGGAAAGTTGTTCCAGATGTTAATCCAGGAACATGTTGAACAAATCACATTCACTGTTAATATGCTAACCAAGTGAGAGCATTTAACTTATTTTGTATAAACTAAAGAGAATTAACAAGAAACCAATACATATCAAAAAGCCCTTTTCTCATTGTAATATACAGTAAATAAAACCGTTTTCAAATAGTACTTTTAAAAAAAGTTGCTGCCTTATTTTTTTCAGTACAATCAACTTGGATGTTCAAGTCATTTCAATTAAATTGCATTAAACTGACTTAAATGAGATGAATCTTGAAAATTACTTAACTTATTTTGATTAGTTAAAGCAATGTAAAAACATGTGTTGTCATAAATTATGGTTCATATAATATTTTACAGCATCCAAACAAAACTGAACACCTTAATTTGCCTGTATACCCAGATTAATGAATGATGTTTTGTTGAAAACCATGAGGGATTTTTTTTTTTACATTTAGCCTATCTTTTCTAACCTATATATAGGCCTATATATATATATATATGACCACCATAAGGAACAAGAATTAGGTTTGATGTTTGACCAGATCAAACTCAATGCACAATTAACTTCTCTGAAACACACTTCTGGAAAATCACTTCAGTCGTGGTCTTTCTGGCTAATGCGTCGTCTTATAAAACTGATCCAGCGGTTGTCCATCTTCCATCTCATCGCTGACATAAATCTGAGGTCCATTAATTCATGACTTTAGTTCTTATATTGAATAACCTCTGAAGATTTTGTGTGCATTTTGCACTTTGCAAAAAAAAAATGTGTGATGGAAAAGTCAGTCTTTAATGATTTAAACTGAATGATGGCTGGCCTGTTAAAAGTCAAATGAAAGAATGCAAAAGTTAAGAAAAATATGCATATGCATTCTCTTCCAAAGCATTCATCAGCGGGGTGAAGCACCTGCAGGTACGCCGTCCACACCGGGATCATCTTGTGCGGCCGGAGCAGCCTGTCTTCACATGGAGCTCAACGATCGGCCGGGGAACTGAATGGAAGTTGTAAAAATAGATGAAAAAAAACAGTAAAAGAATTCATCCTCATTTGGCTGTGACGGTGGTCTGGGTTTTTTTGTCCCGGGTGTATCCTCGGCAGCTGAAATCACTGAAGATGTTTGTGTTTGCAGGGAAAATATCACATCTATCATTCATTTGGGGCTTGTAGGCCAGAACCGTTTCCACATTTGACATACGGCTCAGTCAAGCGGTTTCATGTTACGCTGCTTTCCAAAAGACCATTCTCATTCACTGCAGATTCATTTTACCCGACCCAAGAGGAAAAGCACCAAGTTGATAGATAGATAGATAGATAGACAGACAGACAGACAGACAGACAGACAGACAGACAGACAGACAGACAGACAGACAGATAGATAGATAGATAGATAGATAGATAGATAGATAGATAGATAGATAGATAGATAGATAGATAGATAGATAGATAGATAGATAGATAGATAGATAGATAGATAGATAGATAGATAGATAGATAGATAAATAGACAGACAGACAGACAGACAGACAGACAGACAGACAGACAGACAGACAGACAGACAGACAGACAGACAGATAGATAGATAGATAGACAGACAGACAGACAGACAGACAGACAGACAGACAGACAGACAGACAGATATTTATTACCATTCAGTTTACTTTTAAATGATCAAGTTATTAGTGTTATTTATTTTATGTTTATCTTTGTTATATTTTATATTTTATTTTATATTTATTTTAATTTTATGTTCTTGAAATAAGTCTTATGCTCACCCAGGCTGCATTTGTTATTCAAAAGTTGAGTAATATTGCAAATATTATTACAATTTAAAAATTACAGCCCATGTTTGGGTCAAATATGGAGGAACGCAACCATTGGTTTAAATTTTTACATTACAATATTAAACCCAACAGTTGGACTTGTCCATATTTGACCCAAACATCGGCTGAAAAAACCCAGCTTTTTTTTTTTAGAGTGTTTGATTATTAAAAAGTTCAAAAGAACAATATTTATTTGAAACATAAAGCTTTTATAACATTATAAATGTCTTTACTGTCACTTGTGTTCACTTTAATGCATCCTTTCTGAATAGATGTTAACTTTACTGAACCTTTAATATATATATATATATATATATAGTGATAAAAGAAAACTAAATATGGTTTCCATCTTGATAAATGTGTTTTATGTAAATTATGATGGGGACATGAAAAGGTGCATTATAGGAAGGATATGTTCATGAATCTCACCCAAATGCAGGAAACATGTATTTATTTTTCTTGGTCTCTTTGTGCCTTGAGTCTAAAACAGTGTGTCATTATAGTGCTGAACCTCCAAAACCCACAAACAGTATAACCAGAAACGTATAGCAATATGCCAGCAGTGATGTACTTCTCCTGAAGAACATGCTGATGTGTGTATCGAGGCCTTGGGCTGAGCCTCCTCTGCTGGTGGCCCGAGCTCTCATCTGTCCACTGTCCCTCAGAGCCCATAAATCCTTCAGATGAGATGAAGTCCTTGCGTTCCCTTCTAAACTGCGGCGTGAAATCTGCATGGCCGTGTTTTGACAGCCCGTGGCTTTAAATCAATGTTTTATGACGGCCAGGGAAAACGCGTCCGTGTTCCCGCCGCTGATTTATGTTCATTGGAGTCTGGAGAATATGATAATTTGGCTTGAGCAGATGTATCGAGAGATACCAAAGGGCTTCTGTGCCAAACGCTCTCATGCGCTGCACAAATGGAGTCCACATGCTGGAGAAAGACCCTGACATCTCTGTTCATCTCTGTTCTGTTCATCTCTGTTCATCTCTGTTCTGTTCATCTCTGTTCTGTTCATCTCTGTTCATCTCTGTTCTGTTCATCTCTGTTCATCTCTGTTCTGTTCATCTCTGTTCTGTTCATCTCTGTTCTGTTCATCTCTGTTCTGTTCATCTCTGTTCTGTTCATCTCTGTTCTGTTCATCTCTGTTCTGTTCATCTCTGTTCATCTCTGTTCTGTTCATCTCTATTCTGTTCATCTCTGTTCTGTTCATCTCTGTTCTGTTCATCTCTGTTCTGTTCATCTCTGTTCTGTTCATCTCTGTTCTGTTCATCTCTGTTCTGTTCATCTCTGTTCTGTTCATCTCTGTTCTGTTCATCTCTGTTCTGTTCATCTCTGTTCTGTTCATCTCTGTTCATCTCTGTTCTGTTCATCTCTGTTCATCTCTGTTCTGTTCATCTCTGTTCTGTTCATCTCTGTTCTGTTCATCTCTGTTCTGTTCATCTCTGTTCTGTTCATCTCTGTTCTGTTCATCTCTGTTCTGTTCATCTCTGTTCATCTCTGTTCTGTTCATCTCTGTTCATCTCTGTTCATCTCTGTTCTGTTCATCTCTGTTCATCTCTGTTCATCTCTGTTCTGTTCATCTCTGTTCATCTCTGTTCATCTCTGTTCTGTTCATCTCTGTTCATCTCTGTTCTGTTCATCTCTATTCTGTTCATCTCTGTTCTGTTCATCTCTGTTCTGTTCATCTCTGTTCTGTTAATCTCTGTTCTGTTCATCTCTGTTCTGTTCATCTCTGTTCTGTTCATCTCTGTTCAGTTCATCTCTGTTCTGTTCATCTCTGTTCTGTTCATCTCTGTTCTGTTCATCTCTGTTCAGTTCTGTTCATCTCTGTTCTGTTCATCTCTGTTCTGTTCATCTCTGTTCAGTTCTGTTCATCTCTGTTCTGTTCATCTCTGTTCTGTTCATCTCTGTTCTGTTCATCTCTGTTCAGTTCATCTCTGTTCTGTTCATCTCTGTTCTGTTCATCTCTGTTCTGTTCATCTCTGTTCTGTTCATCTCTGTTCTGTTCATCTCTGTTCTGTTCTGTTCATCTCTGTTCTGTTCATCTCTGTTCTGTTCATCTCTGTTCAGTTCTGTTCATCTCTGTTCTGTTCATCTCTGTTCTGTTCATCTCTGTTCTGTTCATCTCTGTTCTGTTCATCTCTGTTCTGTTCATCTCTGTTCAGTTCATCTCTGTTCTGTTCATCTCTGTTCTGTTCATCTTTGTTCAGTTCATCTCTGTTCAGTTCATCTCTGTTCTGTTCATCTCTGTTCAGTTCATCTCTGTTCTGTTCATCTCTGTTCATCTCTGTTCTGTTCTGTTCATCTCTGTTCTGTTCATCTCTGTTCTGTTCATCTCTGTTCTGTTCATCTCTGTTCTGTTCATCTCTGTTCTGTTCATCTCTGTTCTGTTCTGTTCATCTCTGTTCTGTTCATCTCTATTCTGTTCATCTCTGTTCATCTCTGTTCTGTTCATCTCTGTTCTGTTCATCTCTGTTCTGTTCATCTCTGTTCTGTTCATCTCTGTTCTGTTCATCTCTGTTCTGTTCATCTCTGTTCTGTTCATCTCTGTTTTGTTCATCTCTGTTCAGTTCATCTCTGTTCTGTTCATCTCTGTTCAGTTCATCTCTGTTCAGTTCATCTCTGTTCTGTTCATCTCTGTTCTGTTCATCTCTGTTCAGTTCATCTCTGTTCTGTTCATCTCTGTTCTGTTCATCTCTGTTCTTTTCATCTCTGTTCTGTTCATCTCTGTTCTGTTCATCTCTGTTCTGTTCTGTTCATCTCTGTTCTGTTCATCTCTGTTCTTTTCATCTCTGTTCTGTTCATCTCTGTTCTGTTCATCTCTGTTCTGTTCTGTTCATCTCTGTTCTGTTCATCTCTGTTCAGTTCATCTCTGTTCTGTTCATCTCTGTTCTGTTCATCTCTGTTCTGTTCATCTCTGTTCTGTTCATCTCTGTTCTGTTCATCTCTGTTCTGTTCATCTCTGTTCAGTTCATCTCTGTTCTGTTCATCTCTGTTCAGTTCATCTCTGTTCAGTTCATCTCTGTTCTGTTCATCTCTGTTCTGTTCATCTCTGTTCAGTTCATCTCTGTTCTGTTCATCTCTGTTCTGTTCTGTTCATCTCTGTTCTGTTCATCTCTGTTCTGTTCATCTCTGTTCTGTTCATCTCTGTTCTGTTCATCTCTGTTCTGTTCATCTCTGTTCTGTTCTGTTCATCTCTGTTCTGTTCATCTCTATTCTGTTCATCTCTGTTCATCTCTGTTCTGTTCATCTCTGTTCTGTTCATCTCTGTTCTGTTCATCTCTGTTCTGTTCATCTCTGTTCTGTTCATCTCTGTTCTGTTCATCTCTGTTTTGTTCATCTCTGTTCAGTTCATCTCTGTTCTGTTCATCTCTGTTCAGTTCATCTCTGTTCAGTTCATCTCTGTTCTGTTCATCTCTGTTCTGTTCATCTCTGTTCAGTTCATCTCTGTTCTGTTCATCTCTGTTCTGTTCATCTCTGTTCTTTTCATCTCTGTTCTGTTCATCTCTGTTCTGTTCATCTCTGTTCTGTTCTGTTCATCTCTGTTCTGTTCTGTTCATCTCTGTTCTGTTCATCTCTGTTCTGTTCATCTCTGTTCAGTTCTGTTCATCTCTGTTCTGTTCATCTCTGTTCTGTTCATCTCTGTTCTGTTCATCTCTGTTCAGTTCTGTTCATCTCTGTTCTGTTCATCTCTGTTCTGTTCATCTCTGTTCTGTTCATCTCTGTTCTGTTCATCTCTGTTCAGTTCATCTCTGTTCTGTTCATCTCTGTTCTGTTCATCTTTGTTCAGTTCATCTCTGTTCAGTTCATCTCTGTTCTGTTCATCTCTGTTCAGTTCATCTCTGTTCTGTTCATCTCTGTTCATCTCTGTTCTGTTCTGTTCATCTCTGTTCTGTTCATCTCTGTTCTGTTCATCTCTGTTCTGTTCATCTCTGTTCTGTTCATCTCTGTTCTGTTCATCTCTGTTCTGTTCTGTTCATCTCTGTTCTGTTCATCTCTATTCTGTTCATCTCTGTTCATCTCTGTTCTGTTCATCTCTGTTCTGTTCATCTCTGTTCTGTTCATCTCTGTTCTGTTCATCTCTGTTCTGTTCATCTCTGTTCTGTTCATCTCTGTTTTGTTCATCTCTGTTCAGTTCATCTCTGTTCTGTTCATCTCTGTTCAGTTCATCTCTGTTCAGTTCATCTCTGTTCTGTTCATCTCTGTTCTGTTCATCTCTGTTCAGTTCATCTCTGTTCTGTTCATCTCTGTTCTGTTCATCTCTGTTCTTTTCATCTCTGTTCTGTTCATCTCTGTTCTGTTCATCTCTGTTCTGTTCTGTTCATCTCTGTTCTGTTCATCTCTGTTCTTTTTCATCTCTGTTCTGTTCATCTCTGTTCAGTTCATCTCTGTTCTGTTCATCTCTGTTCATCTCTGTTCTGTTCTGTTCATCTCTGTTCTGTTCATCTCTGTTCTGTTCATCTCTGTTCTGTTCATCTCTGTTCTGTTCATCTCTGTTCTGTTCTGTTCATCTCTGTTCTGTTCATCTCTATTCTGTTCATCTCTGTTCATCTCTGTTCTGTTCATCTCTGTTCTGTTCATCTCTGTTCTGTTCATCTCTGTTCTGTTCATCTCTGTTCTGTTCATCTCTGTTCTGTTCATCTCTGTTCTTTTCATCTCTGTTCTGTTCATCTCTGTTCTGTTCATCTCTGTTCTGTTCTGTTCATCTCTGTTCTGTTCATCTCTGTTCAGTTCATCTCTGTTCTGTTCATCTCTGTTCTGTTCATCTCTGTTCTGTTCATCTCTGTTCTGTTCATCTCTGTTCTGTTCATCTCTGTTCAGTTCATCTCTGTTCTGTTCATCTCTGTTCAGTTCATCTCTGTTCAGTTCATCTCTGTTCTGTTCATCTCTGTTCTGTTCATCTCTGTTCAGTTCATCTCTGTTCTGTTCATCTCTGTTCATCTCTGTTCTGTTCTGTTCATCTCTGTTCTGTTCATCTCTGTTCTGTTCATCTCTGTTCTGTTCATCTCTGTTCTGTTCATCTCTGTTCTGTTCATCTCTGTTCTGTTCTGTTCATCTCTGTTCTGTTCATCTCTATTCTGTTCATCTCTGTTCATCTCTGTTCTGTTCATCTCTGTTCTGTTCATCTCTGTTCTGTTCATCTCTGTTCTGTTCATCTCTGTTCTGTTCATCTCTGTTCTGTTCATCTCTGTTCTGTTCATCTCTGTTTTGTTCATCTCTGTTCAGTTCATCTCTGTTCTGTTCATCTCTGTTCAGTTCATCTCTGTTCAGTTCATCTCTGTTCTGTTCATCTCTGTTCTGTTCATCTCTGTTCAGTTCATCTCTGTTCTGTTCATCTCTGTTCTGTTCATCTCTGTTCTTTTCATCTCTGTTCTGTTCATCTCTGTTCTGTTCATCTCTGTTCTGTTCTGTTCATCTCTGTTCTGTTCATCTCTGTTCTGTTCTGTTCATCTCTGTTCTGTTCATCTCTGTTCTGTTCATCTCTGTTCAGTTCTGTTCATCTCTGTTCTGTTCATCTCTGTTCTGTTCATCTCTGTTCTGTTCATCTCTGTTCAGTTCTGTTCATCTCTGTTCTGTTCATCTCTGTTCTGTTCATCTCTGTTCTGTTCATCTCTGTTCTGTTCATCTCTGTTCAGTTCATCTCTGTTCTGTTCATCTCTGTTCTGTTCATCTTTGTTCAGTTCATCTCTGTTCAGTTCATTCTCTGTTCTGTTCATCTCTGTTCAGTTCATCTCTGTTCTGTTCATCTCTGTTCATCTCTGTTCTGTTCTGTTCATCTCTGTTCTGTTCATCTCTGTTCTGTTCATCTCTGTTCTGTTCATCTCTGTTCTGTTCATCTCTGTTCTGTTCATCTCTGTTCTGTTCATCTCTGTTCTGTTCTGTTCATCTCTATTCTGTTCATCTCTGTTCATCTCTGTTCTGTTCATCTCTGTTCTGTTCATCTCTGTTCTGTTCATCTCTGTTCTGTTCATCTCTGTTCTGTTCATCTCTGTTCTGTTCATCTCTGTTCTGTTCATCTCTGTTTTGTTCATCTCTGTTCAGTTCATCTCTGTTCTGTTCATCTCTGTTCAGTTCATCTCTGTTCAGTTCATCTCTGTTCTGTTCATCTCTGTTCTGTTCATCTCTGTTCAGTTCATCTCTGTTCTGTTCATCTCTGTTCTGTTCATCTCTGTTCTTTTCATCTCTGTTCTGTTCATCTCTGTTCTGTTCATCTCTGTTCTGTTCTGTTCATCTCTGTTCTGTTCATCTCTGTTCTTTTCATCTCTGTTCTGTTCATCTCTGTTCTGTTCATCTCTGTTCTGTTCTGTTCATCTCTGTTCTGTTCATCTCTGTTCAGTTCATCTCTGTTCTGTTCATCTCTGTTCTGTTCATCTCTGTTCTGTTCATCTCTGTTCTGTTCATCTCTGTTCTGTTCATCTCTGTTCTGTTCATCTCTGTTCTGTTCATCTCTGTTCAGTTCATCTCTGTTCTGTTCATCTCTGTTCAGTTCATCTCTGTTCAGTTCATCTCTGTTCTGTTCATCTCTGTTCTGTTCATCTCTGTTCAGTTCATCTCTGTTCTGTTCATCTCTGTTCTGTTCATCTCTGTTCTTTTCATCTCTGTTCTGTTCATCTCTGTTCTGTTCATCTCTGTTCTGTTCTGTTCATCTCTGTTCTGTTCATCTCTGTTCTTTTCATCTCTGTTCTGTTCATCTCTGTTCTGTTCATCTCTGTTCTGTTCTGTTCATCTCTGTTCTGTTCATCTCTGTTCTGTTCATCTCTGTTCTGTTCATCTCTGTTCAGTTCATCTCTGTTCTTTTCATCTCTGTTCTGTTCATCTCTGTTCTGTTCATCTCTGTTCTGTTCTGTTCATCTCTGTTCTGTTCATCTCTGTTCTGTTCTGTTCATCTCTGTTCTGTTCATCTCTGTTCTGTTCATCTCTGTTCTGTTCATCTCTGTTATGTTCATCTCTGTTCTGTTCATCTCTGTTCTGTTCATCTCTGTTCTGTTTATCTCTGTTCTGTTCATCTCTGTTCTGTTCATCTCTGTTCATCTCTGTTCTGTTCATCTCTGTTCTGTTCAGTTCATCTCTGTTCTGTTCTGTTCATCTCTGTTCTGTTCAGTTCATCTCTGACTCTGTTCTGTTCATCTCTGTTCTGTTCATCTCCGTTCATCTCCTCAACATCACACGTCTCTTCTCCTGCCTAATGAATTACAATTCAAGTCTCATAATTCATAATTCTGAGTCATACAATCATAAAAGAGCTTAGGTATAGCCAACATCACTACACACACACACACACACACACACACACACACAGAGACACACACACACACACACACACACATACACACAGACACACACACACACACACACACACACACACACACACACACACGCACACACCCACACACCCACACACACACACACAGTGTGAACAGAGCAGGATAAGTGAATGGAATATGACTGCAGATTTATTTGACTTTTTCTCCTTCTACAAAGCCAACAGTGTCATTGTTTATACATGGACTGTTATATCTGACTGTTGGCCTTATTATAAAAATGACCAGCGTTGGGGAAAGTACTTTTACTGTAAAACTTATATAAATGCAGTCCACAGTCCAAAGTACTTTTACTGTAAAAGTACATGTTATTACGTTCCTCCCATGAGTAACTCTCTCAGTTACTTTTTATGATAATGTGTTACATTCTTTCGCATGACTTTTTCTCACCTGGGATGGGCTTGCCTGCTTGTTTTTTACAGTAATAACAACAACAAAAAAGTTATATTATGGCAAACGCAAAAGCCTTTTCACACCAAAAGTTAAATGAATAAGTCTGAAGTCAGGCAAAGCTTTCAGTTGTGCTGCTGTTCTGAATCACAGAAGGAAAAGAAAGTTCAACACTCTTACTTCTGCAATGAAACGTGATGTGCATGATGTTTATCTAAAGCCATTTTGCTTATTAATTGGATCATCGAAGGTCAGCAAAAAAGACATTAATAAAGTGAGATTAAATACATATTTGTGTTTTATGACATTATTGCAGGATTTGTGTAATATTCGGAGTTTGCATTGTGCAGTTTTTATTCATTTTGAGGAACACTGAATCTGTTTTTGTGAAAGTCAGATGAGTAAATGATGCTCGTTTTTAAGTGATCTGATTTACAATGTTTGCTTCAATAAAATGGATAAAATAAAATAAAAGATTCCAATAAACTTACATTGAAGGTTGAACAAGCATCTGGAGACCAGTAGATCACCGAGACTTGAGGAGGGACTCAACATCCAGAACATATTAACAACATTGCAACACAAAACTCTTTAACTCCCACATAACACACTGAAAAACACACAATCACCTTTGCAACAACAGAAAACATCTGGTGACAATTGGTTTAAATAAAGACTGTTCTTTTGTCCTTTCTATTTATCAAAGAATCCTGAAAAAAAAAAATTTGTTTCCACAAACATATGTATATATCATAAATGTTTCTTGAGCAGCAAATCATCATATTTTAATGATTTCTGAAGGATCATGTGACACTGAAGACTGGAGTAATGATGCCGAAAATTCAGCTTTGATCACAGGAATAAATTACATTTTAACTATATTCACATAGAAACCATGTTTATTTGAATTGTGATAATATTTCCCAATTTTACAGTATTTTTTTATCAAATAAATGCAGCCTTGGTGAGCAGAAGAGACACACTTTTGAGTTTTTTTGTGGCAACTCTAATTCTCGTAAATGTTTAGATGTCCGCCTCACAGGTACTGGAGGTCATGATGTGGACACTGGACGGGCGATGGTGGTCTGACGAACCACACGGGCACTGACTCACTCTCCCAGAGAGCCAGAGCGTCGTGCAGGACAGGCATGAGAGCTGAGCAGGAAGCCAACGAAACTAAACAGTGCTCTGGGTCATATACGCCAGCAGATGTTCAGTGGCAGACTCCAGTCCAAAACATGTTGATCTTCACATTTATACATCTATGTTTTTATGCAACTCACACTGTAAATCCTAATGCTCAAAATAACTCATTGGTTTGAGTTGGACAAACTTAAATTAAACTAATTAGTTCAGTCAAATTAACTTTTATGAGTATTTAGCACTTTCTTTTTCTTTCAAGTTCACAGAACTGATATATTTTAAGTAAACTGAACTGTTTTCATTGTTTTGAGTTTATGAAGTTATTTCTTTTAATTTAGACGAACTTAAGTTGAACGGAAAAGGCTGGGGTGTCTATTTCCCAGCATGCTTTGCCGATGGCACTCGAAAGGGAGAGTAAATGCTAAAATTAAGTGTAATATAATGTTGTTGTTTTTTGTGTAAGATTAATGTTAAGTGGGAGATTTAGTAGTGATTAATGTTTTGTTATGCTAATTTAGAAGAATTTCTGTTAATGTTGGTTTTAGGATATACCATCATGGTGACGAATCGTGCATGATCTTGATTTGAGAGCAAATAATACTTATATACTGTTGTGCTCATAGAGTAAGTGCTTCTGTATAACATATTATTGCTAATATGATATCAAATTAGTATATTAGCTGATTAGCTTGTTAAAGCTAACTAAGTTTTAAACTAATAAAAGTGTTCGCATTGAGATTACATTAATAATCTCAGTTAATTGAGTTAGTGTACTCATACATTATAACAGTTCTTAACTTGAAATGTTTAAGTACAAAATAAAGATCTGCTAGTTCTGCTCATACTTAAACTTTGAATTTCAGAACTTAAAAATTTTGAGGCAATTGATTGCCTTGAATGTTTTGAGTTCTGCCAACTTATTCGGGTTTACAGATATGAATGATTTGCCTTTAACAACATTAGTGTGCACTGCAGCGAGGTCGACTCAGGAACAATGGCTCTGAGGCTAACTGAGAATTTTGAATGAGACCATATAATTATTTTCCCGAAAATGTTTCAATGATGTATCATTTTCCCTATGATCTTCTGGCCAGCGACGCATTAGCTAATCTGTTATCTAAAGGGGTCTGGATTCTGCAGACTTTCCATCCTTTTTCACTTGATTTCCAGAAGTATCTAAACATCCCTGCATGCGTAGACTTTAAACATAGTGTGGTTGAGGCATTTACCAAACTCTCTTTCATCCCACATGTCTTCCCACACTGTCCAGTGCACAGAGCCACAGCATGGAAACAGATTTGAGCAGGCCCACCCATGTCTTACCTCACGGCCTTTGGCCCCGATCCTGCGAGATGAGTTTTCCTCACTCGTAAACGCAGAAACTGGTTCTTCATTCTGATCCTGCAGGTCTACTGAGAGGCAAGGACAAGGAAAGTCACAAAACTCAGACTCATTTTCACCAGCGGTTTTATAGTGCATAGAAATTGTTTATTCCCCTAAATTCTTAAAAGTTCATTTTAAAGCAAAAAAAAAAAAAAAAGAGAAAATAACATTATAAAACACTGACTGATGAAACAACCATTTCTAACTTTGTCTTGCTGTGTGTGGAGCAGGGTTGTGGTCTAAACTAAAACAATTTATTTTTTAAAGTTGGTAATTGAAATATAAAAAATAAATATTACATGAAAAAATCTAAAAATGCTGCTTTGGCTACAAACTGAAAAAGTGGAAGCCACATAACTATAAATAATTATATTTTAAAAATATATATATAAAAAATTTAATGTCAAAAGCACACATCAAATATACAAAAAATGAAAACTGAAAATATATATATATAACAAAAAAAACCTATTACATTGGAGGAAATAATATGATTGATAATATGACGGTCAAAACAACAATAGTGTGGAGGAATTGTGCCATTTTTAAAGGGAAATATTAATAATTAATAATAATAATAAACCAGCTCTGATTTAGGTTTTGGAATTTTGCTCACAGAGTTTGGAAAAATATTAAATTATTGTATTGAGGAGAACTATTGGGTTCAATTAGTGTGAAAGAACTTATTGTGCTTTTGTTCTGTAGTTTCCAACTATAGCCATAATTTGAAGCCTATAAAAAAGCATTATGAGGAAAAGCATTACAGACAGCAAACACATTTAACACAGAGCTTCTCCTCAATCTAATCCAGAATGTAATATTAACTGCTCATGTCTTTTGTGTATAATCATAAAAATGCTAAATAATATGAAAGCGTGATGTCAAATATTTAGTGCTGATTTTGTCCTGTGCATGATTCGCAAATCTGATGCAAATCTGATGGAGTTGTCATGCGAAATGCCTGTTGTTTTTCATTTAAATATATTTTCTTTATTCCTTTTCTAATGTCTTTGTTGATTTTCCTTCTGTCTAAGAATCATTTTACAAATATGTAAAATAAAAATAAAAAGAACAAAACATGTTTACTGAACAGACTAATTTGCTACAGGCTTCATTAGTCCACTAATAAAGGACCTTTACGGTGGATTTTTCCAGCAACTTCTGATAAACATGTGACCGGAGTTCATGGAAAGATACAAGGTGAGCCTCAGGTTTACGGATTGGACTGAACACCTAATTTGTGTTGGAATTGATATTTTAATTGAATATAATGGTTGTTGGGCTATCTTTCGAGGGCTTGTAGCCTACTTTAAGGAACGACAGTTTCTCATGAATTATGTAGAATAACGGGCGCTTGATAGAAATGGTTGATGGGTGAAAAGTTTGTCTGATATCATGTCAAATATTCATAATCGCTATTAACAATAATATATACATTTGATGGATTATATTTAGGCTACTATAATCGTGTAATGTTAAACGAAGTTTGGACTGTATAGTGCCGTGCCGTTTATTAACACTACGTGTCGCTGTATAGTTTGTGATGTTGCTGCTGCTATGTTGTTATTTTATTTAATAATATGCTGTAGTTTGTATGAATATTTTCATTTATATCTTTTATACATCAATATTTATGTCTTGATATGCCTCATAGCTGTTCCTCAATACTTTGTCGTTTTAATTGCTGTTTCTCTGTAGATAATTCCATATATATTTTTTTTAGTGAGGCAGAATTAATGCGATAGAAAGATTTATTAGGCTACTATGTGTTTTCCTGGTTTTCCATTATAATTTTCATCTGTAGGCTATATTTTCAGTTTTGTCCTTATGATATCAATGGAAATTCTGGGAAACGAGTAACGTTAGCCTAGGTGTGTGTTTGTTTTAGTGTTTGAGGGGCTTTACATTTTTGTTAATTTATTGTGAATTTGCTAAAGTTCGTGAAAGAGTGGTAGAAGAAGGCGTGATGACGAAACCGGAAGCAGTATACAACAGTGCGGTTTGTTGCATTTCATTATAACCGTAATACCATCTCTGCAATAACAAAGTACTTTTTTAGTTTGGTGGTCTTTTGCATTGTATTTTTTTCTAGACCTAGGCTATATAATCGGTGTGTTATCAGTTTTGTTTTTTTCTCACATGATGCATTAATACACTTCATGTTCAAGATTTCCGTGGGGAGGAGCGCTATGAGTATTCATAATTTTAATGATGTCCCGCTTTATTGCGGGGCTCTTTAATACAGTGTAAAGTCAGAATTTTGTAAACTAGTTATATGTGAAGTGGAATAGGTTGTATGTTATTTATATATATATATATATATATATATATATATATATATATATATATATATATATATATAAAACCGTTTTTTCAATGTTGTACTATGGTAAATTTGGGCAACAATTTAAAAACGTGTAATTCTTTTTATGTCAATGAGTATTGTAAAATAAAAATATTTAAAAAAAGTCATTTCTCCCCGTCGGGGAATCGAACCCCGGTCTTCCGCGTGACAGGCGGAGATACTGTCCACTATACTAACGAGGAAGGGACTGAAGCTTAGAGGCTGGAAATGGTACTTTTATCTTACTTTTATCAGGCACAGCATGCGGAAATGTCAAATTAAAAGTCCCCACAATCTATTAATGAAATCAGTCCCTTCCTCGTTAGTATAGTGGACAGTATCTCCGCCTGTCACGCGGAAGACCGGGGTTCGATTCCCCGACGGGGAGAAATGACTTTTTTTGTTTAAGTTTTATTTTACAATACTCATTGACAAAAAGAATTACACGTTTTAAAATTGTTGGCCAAATTTACCATAATACAACATTGAAAAAACGGTTATATATTTAACATACAACCTATTCCACTTCACATATATCTAGTTTACAAAATTTTGACTTTACAATGTATTAAAGAGCTCTGCAATAAAGCGGGACTTCAATAAAATTATGAATACTCATAGCGCTCCTCCCCACGGAAATCTTTAGTAAAAGGCGAA
Source organism: Phoxinus dragarum (assembly GCA_033366665.1). Classification (NCBI taxonomy): domain Eukaryota; kingdom Metazoa; phylum Chordata; class Actinopteri; order Cypriniformes; family Leuciscidae; genus Phoxinus; species Phoxinus dragarum. Next base: position 50,840 of record JARPMJ010003560.1, read on the forward strand.
AGATTTAAACGATCTGAGGAAAAACATGAGTGTATTGACGGTGTAACAGCTCGAGAAGAAACCCGAGTCGGGAGAACACATCTCACAGGAAACGGTACGAACATGAAGTAATGCATGTGAGAAACAATAGTGTAACAAAACTGATAACACACCGATTATATAGCCTAGGTCTAGTAAAAAATACAATGCAAAAGACCACCAACTAAAAGTACTTTGTTATTCAGTTCAGAGGCTGGAAATGGTACTTTTATCTTACTTTTATCAGGCACAGAAATGTCAAATTAAAAGTCCCACAGTCTGATGATCGAATCAGTCCCTTCCTCGTTAGTATAGTGGACAGTATCTCCGCCTGTCACGCGGAAGACCGGGGTTCGATTCCCCGACGGGGAGAAATGACTTTTTTTTTTCTTAGTCAATTTGATTTCAAGCACAAGTGGACCTAAATCCACTTAAAAGTACCCAAAGAAACTCCAATAAATTTTACATTTCTATCAAACGTTTGGTTTACTGTATTTTTTAATTAATTTAATTTAGCTAACAGAATCATATTAGTTTTATTTATATTTTAAACTTTACAAAACATTAAAAACTATTAACAACACGATTAAATGATGATGATGAATAACACATTTTTTTTTCTTCTAAATATTAAAGAATTCATCTTAATTTACGTGCTTGGCTTAAAACACGTAAGCCACGTAATTTCAGTACGTATGTGTTGTAACAAAAACAGTTTTGTGAACTTTTTGGTTAACCATATGCGATCGTAAAGCGCTTCTTCTCGATTTCCACAGTGAATGATTGACCGATGAGACTGTGCTATTTAAATGTAAATGTAATTTCCACCATCAATCAAATGACCCGCCACGGAAAAGGCGAAACAGCGCCATGAAATCTACATGTGGTCAAAAATATATTGCATCCGTAATGTTAAGCACTAGCCTACCATAGAGAATAAATGGGAAAGTTAAGGGACTTTTTTATTCCTTAGTCAATTTGATATCAAGCACATACACACACATACACGAGTGGACCAGTGAAATGTTTCGACATATTTGTGATTATGTTTGTCATGATCATAAAAACAGTTCTAAATATTGATCGATTTTGCTTACAAAGCTTAGATGATTTATTTCTATATATATTTATTTGCATATTTTATTGTTTCATAGTTTTGATTATTGTACTATAAATTAATAGCAATGACTGAAAATGCTACAAGGTTTATTGCATATAATTAATGTTTTTATTGCATGTTGTATTTGCTTGTTGTATTTCCTTTATTTAATTTAGCAGACAGGTCATTGTTCAATGTGTTTACTGTTTTTTGAAAATGTAAAGCCGCATTTCTACCAAACCCAGGAAATATAGACGTTTATTATGTATAAGATAGAAGTAAAGGCCGCTTTAAAAGCGATAATAATATGCCATAAGAAGACAACCTATGGTAAAGCGACCTGATTCCGTGAGCGATGACGAACCCGGAAGTAAGCCATCTTACCCACAATGCAATGGAGTAATATACATTTCATTAAGTATTTTTTTTGTTTTATTCACCCATACACTATTGTTTGTTATACAATTTAGTTGCATGATCGTTTTAACATTATAATACGTTGTGCTATAGCTTCATATTTGCTATGTTTATGTCCGTCATGTTGTCACCGTTCGTGTGAAGCGTGTTTCTGTCAGTCGGGTCCGTGCTCGTGCTCTAGTAATCTTCAGTACACTCATGTTTCTCTTCAGATCGCATAAATCTTTCGCCTTTTACTAAAGATTTCCGTGGGGAGGAACACAATGAGTATAAACTAATTTTTTGATGCCCTGCTTAACGGCGGGGGCTTCCTATACTTGTTCAAAAGAAGAACCTTTATATATATATATACTTTGATAATATCTATAATCATGATGTTCACATTCATGTGATTCTCGATGTGGTTAAATCCCTCATAGCACCGGTATATGATTTAGTAATGATATGTACCTTTGACGCTGGTTTGGTCATGTTTCGTTTCGGGATGGCAGTTTCGTCTTGGGTGTAAAATGGACACGATATTTTATGCTGGTGATATAATCCCTCTGATTGCAATACATGTATGCTCTTTTTGTCTCAACACACAAAATATAAAAACCATAAGGTATGATGTGCTCAGAAATCTGTCCATCACTTGTCCAAAAGTGCTCGTTTTTTTGTGTGTTTTTTTTCGAAATTTAGAAGAGAACTTTTTTCTTTGTGTTCCACTCACTGATGGAAGAAGACAACGCCCTCTGTTGGTCTGTGTCAGTTCAGCAGGGATCATAAAGTGTGTTTTATTTTTTTATTTTTCTAAATCTCGTTTAAAATGAAAAAAAGAGCAGATCGGAAGAGTCACTTTATTATCATATGAAAATATTCTAACTATCCAGTCTCGCTACAAATAATCGGATAAATGTTGAACACACACCGTTCTCGTGGAGTGTGTTCCTTACACCGGGTCACGTGCTGGCGCAGTGAGGGAACTAGTACACTCATGTTTCTCTTCAGATCGCATAAATCTTTCGCCTTTTACTAAAGATTTCCGTGGGGAGGAACACAATGAGTATAAACTAATTTTTTGATGCCCTGCTTAACGGCGGGGCTTCCTTACAGTGTATAAAATCAGATTATCAAGATTGTATTAACGTCACTATCATTCACGAGTGTGGTATGCGTGCTTATGGTGTCAAAATGATATGTAATTGTGTCCTTTATTTAATATCTTGCGTTTATACATCAAAATGACATTTTTTAAGCGACTAATAACTTCTTACAAAACATTAAAGGCTATCGCCATCAAGCAATTATTCAAGACAAACTAATAAAGTAACAAAATACAAGAAATAATAAACTAAATAAATAAAAATGAATAATATATATATATATATATATATATATATATATATATATATATATATATATATAAGTAGGCCTACCAGCAAAAAATAAAAAAAGTAGGCTATTAAAAGCTGAGGTAAACATTCAGAAATGAAAAAGACTGCATTCAAGTGTAAAAATAAAACAGCCTAGATCTCTCATTATCTTCATAAAAAAATAAGATAATACGCTACTGCATAATATTTTATTAAATAATAAAGCTAATAAATGTATCCTTCAAGAGCAGTGAGTTGTAGGCTATATTCGCGGTTTTTGACAGTAGTGTTATCTTAAACATTTCACAACAGAACTTTAGAAGTTCTTTAAACTGGTCGGTGTCCGTTTAACAGCGATCATAAAGTGTTTTTTAATCTAGAAATCACGTTTAAAAAGGAAAAAGAGCAGACCGGACGAGTCACTGTATTACCAGACAATCCAGTCTGACAACAAATAATCTGTTAAATGTTGAACACACAGTGTTCTTCACCGTTCTCGTGGAGTGTGTTCCTTACACCGGGTCACGTGCTGGCGCAGTGAGGGAACTAGTACACTCATGTTTCTCTTCAAATCGCATAAATCTTTCGCCTTTTACTAAAGATTTCCGTGGGGAGGAACACAATGAGTATAAACTAATTTTTTGATGCCCTGCTTAACGGCGGGGCTTCCTTACAGTGTTTAATGTCAGATCAAATGGAGAATTGATTGTGTTTATTCGTGTACACGTGGTGTGTGTATGCGTTCACACATTGTTAGTAATTATTTAACCACTTCTGAATTCTGGGCCCTCTCCACTCATATGAAATACGGGATAATAGATATGGGCAATATAAAGAGCATAATAAATATAGCTTGTTCTTATTTTATATAAATGTATATACAAAGTTGACATAAATATTACATCAAAATTGCTTCTTATGAAACATTAAAGTCATCAATAAATTATTCAAGACAAACTAATGAAATAACAAAAGACAATAAATTAATAAAATTAACTTTTTTATATTTATAAAATGTAGGCCTATTCCAGCCAGTTCCCAGGGGCCTCATTTATAACCGGTGCGTACGCACAAAACAGGCCCTGAAAGAGGCGTACGCCACTACCTACGCATAAGTTGTGATTTATAAAAACAAACTTGACGGGAAAATGTGCGCAACTGCACGCTAACTCTGACCCATGCGTACGAACGTTTTGGAGACGGAGCAGTTCGGCGATACCGATGGTGAGCTGGAGTTAAATGTCTTTTTGGTGACTTTTTTAGACCGAAAATCGAAATTAAATTATACATATACAGAAAGATAATTCAAATATAATTTCACTCACCAAGCCTATCACTTGAAGCAAATATCCACATCTTAAATGTCTGCGCCAGCGAGCGCGTTGGGCCGTTTAGTGAAACTGAAGAGTCCTAATCATAATAGGCTACAGTGCATGTTCACAATTATAGTTTAAATAAAATAATGATTTAAAATATGTTTTACTTCCGATATAAACATTTAGATTAAATTTGCCATTCTCATTAATGGAGTTAAACACTTAAACTAGCCTACATGAAATTTACTGAAAAGTTAATATATATTTTAGCCTATATATATAAATAGCCTATAAATATTTGTTGTGGATGCAATGCTTTTGAACACTTTTCCTTTGGCATGTTGTGTTTTAATGTTTTAACTACAGAGATAATTGCTTATCATGATAATAGCAGATTGTGCAAATAGAATGCACAACAAAGGTCTATCTATGTTTCCATTAAAAATATAAATCAATTAAAAATACTATTTGGTCAGTGGAAAAGATTGAGGAAAAACTTTCTCTGAAATGTATTTTACACTATTTGATTTAATTATTCAAAAACAAGGCAAGGATAGGGCTACTGAATTATTATGTAATGTGACGGCACATCCGTATTTCACACTCTTAGAAGAAAAGGTTCTATATAGAACCTTAAAAGGTTCTATAGGCGCTTCATATTTGGAACCCCTAAAAGGTTCTATACAGAACCCAAGAAAGGGTTATTTCTTGTCATTATAGAACCTTTTTAGCACACTCTTAGAAAAAAAGGGTTCATTGAACCCTTTTTTTCTAAGAGTGTAGAACCTTTTAGGGGTTCCAAATACGAAGCGTCTATAGAACCTTTTAAGGTTCTATATAGAACCTTTTCTTCTAAGAGTGCATATTTTCCTAATGTCTTGTACCGTTAAACATGTTATCACGTGGATGAATAATCATATGTAAATGATATGCAAATGAGGATATGCATAGTAAAACTAGGCGTTGTAAGCTCCATATATGGTTATTTCGGGGAGGAGACGCATGTGCGCACAATCTTCCGCTGAGTGGGATTTATGAAGTGAATCCTGCGCAGGTTCTGGGGTACGCACGGTTTTATAAGTCTGAATATTTTTTTGCGCACGCAATTTCTGGCTTTTGGGCGCACGTACACTTTTAGTAAGGATCCTACGCACAGTTTTATAAATGAGGCCCCAGATATCTCCAAAATGTCTTATAAAGAGCACTTTGTCTGGAAAGCATCTGCTGTGTAAACATCTGATACACGTCTTTAAAAAATCAGTTTTACATAAATCCTAAATCAAACATCTTAAAGACATTTTCTAAATGAAGATAATATTTTATTAAATAATAATAAAGCTAATAAATGTATCCTTCAAGAGCAGTGAGTTGTTTTCATGTTTTCTCGTCAGTATTGTTATCGTACTTGGGCAGGCCTGTAAACATTAGGGGCTTTCGCACCGGAGGAACCTTTTTCATAGTTCCTAGAAATATTGGCGTAAGTAACGCAGGAACTAGGAACGATTTTAGTAGGAACTCCTTTTGGAGGAACGAATTTAGCTCCTAGGAGAAAATCCAACGCAACTTTGAGGGGACCAAGCGTAAATGAAAGGATTAGTTCACTTTCAAAAATAATGTTGCTGATAATTTACTCACCCCGATGTCATCCAAGATATCCATGTCTTTCTTTCTTCAGTCGAAAAGAAATGAAGGGTTTTGAGGAAAAAATTCTAGGATTTTTCTACACAGAATGGACTTCAATGGCAATCATCTATCCCAATGTTCAAAGAAGTTTCAAATATCCGTCTCAATACAGCTACAAAGTCTCGACACGATCCCAGTCGAGAAATAATAGTCTTATCTAGATCAGTCAGTTTCTAAAAAAAAATTATATATATATATATATATACACTTTTGAACCACAAATGCCCGTCTTGTACATCTCAGAGATGCGCCAAGTATTACGTCATCACGTTGGAAAGGTCACAATTTTTTTTTATTAAAATAAATTAAAACAAAGATGTCGGACGATTTTGAAGTTCTAGGAGAAAATGAGATGGAGTTTTTCGCCCCTTTTTGAACCGGAGTACACAGACAAATAACTTAGACAGATGACGTGACCCGTGACCTTTCCAACGTGATGACGTAATACGTGGCGCATCTCAGAGATGTACAAGACGGGCATTTATGGTTTAAAAGTGTATATATATATATATAAAATGACCGATCTCTTCGCTAGATAAGACTCTTATTTCTCGACTGGGATTGTGTCGAGACTTTGAAGCTGCATTGAGATGGACATTTGAAACTTCTTTGAACATTGGGATAGATGGTTGCCATTGAAGTCCATTCTGTGTCGAAAAATCCTGGAATGTGTTCCTCAAAAACCTTAATTTCTTTTCGACCGAAGAAAGAAAGACATGGATATCTTGGATGACATCGGGGTGAGTAAATTATCAGCTATTTTTTTTTTAAAAAGTGAACTAATCCTTTAATGAGATGTACCGGCCTCCCATCACATTGACATCCCTACACTGACTACACGTACCTGTCTTGATAAAGAACATTTTGAAAGACAGTTTAAGTCGTTCTCCTTGCCTCCCTCTCCTCCTTTTCATGACGTTACTGGTACCCAGATTTTTCCCTGAAATTTTCAGTCAGTCTCATTTCCACTGAAACTTTTCAACTATTCTCGGAGCAGCCTCAACTCTGTTTGGTTCTGTTCTTGGAGCAGCTTCAACTCTGATTGGTTCTGTTCTTGGAGCAGCCTCAACTCTGATTGGTTCTGTTCTTGGAGCAGCCTCAACTCTGATTGGTTCTGTTCTTGGAGCAGCCTCAACTCTGATTGGTTCTGTTCTTGGAGCAGCCTCAACTCTGATTGGTTCTGTTCTCGGAGCAGCCTCAACTCTGATTGGTTCTGTTCTCGGAGCAGCCTCAACTCTGATTGGTTCTGTTCTCGGAGCAGCCTCAACTCTGATTGGTTCTGTTCTTGGAGCAGCTTCAACTCTGATTGGTTCTGTTCTCGGAGCAGCTTCAACTCTGATTGGTTCTGTTCTCGGAGCAGCCTCAACTCTGATTGGTTCTGTTCTCGGAGCAGCCTCAATTCTGATTGGTTCTGTTCTTGGAGCAGCTTCAACTCTGATTGGTTCTGTTCTCGGAGCAGCCTCAACTCTGATTGGTTCTGTTCTCGGAGCAGCCCCAACTCTGATTGATTCTGTTCACTAGCAGGGGCGGGACTTGTGATTTTATTGGTTCCTTAGTCTGTTTGCCGATGACTGAACAGAAATAATTATGGGAGAATAATGGCAGAGACAGGAGATATTTGGAAAACTTCTTTAAATCGCATGTTTTTGTGGTTTACATTCAAAATTGTCTTCATTCTTGATGAAGATAATATGCTACTGTATAATATTTAATTAAATGATGATAATAATAATAATAAATGTATCCTTCAAGACCAGTGAATTGTATATTCGCGTTTTCTTGACAGTTTCTTAAACGTTTCACAATACTTCTAAAATAATTCTTAAAACATTAGAATATGTTTTCTTTAGGTTGGTGTCAGTTTAACAGGGATCATAAAGTGTGTGTGTTTTATTATCTAGAAATCACGTTTAAAATAAAAAAAGTGAAGACTGGATGAGTCCCTTTCATAGATAGAGGAGTTACCTTATTATCATATGAAAAGATTCTAACTCTCCAGTCTCACAACACATAATCTATGTTAAATGTTGAACACACAGTGTTCTTCACCGTTCTCGTGGAGTGTGTTCCTTACACCTGGTCACGTGCTGGTACAGTGAGGAAACTAGTACACTCATGTTTCTCTTCAGATCGTATAAATCTTTCGCCTTTTACTAAAGATTTCCGTGGGGAGGAACACAATGAGTATAAACTAATTTTTGTTGACCTGCCTAACTGGTAGGGTTCTTAAGTCTGTTGAAATAATAGATTATGATCATAAACTCTGTTGCAGTTCTGAACTTATGCACTTTGTTTTTCCATTTCGTGTTTTTAATACAGAGAAAACCGGACATTTCTAAAGAGAGAAAGTGACATTTTCAGTCAGTCTCATTTTCACTGTAAATTCTCAATTGTTCTTGGAGCAGCCTCAACTCTGATTGGTTCTGTACTCAGAGCAGCCTCAACTCTGATTGGTTCTGTTTTCTTGGTGTTTTCGTTAGTTTCTAAGAATTGGAACGTTAGAAGAGAACTTTTCCTTTGTGTTCCACTCACTGACGGAAGAAGACAACGCCCTCTGTTGGTCTGTGTCAGTTCAAAAGGGATCAAAGTGTGTTTTGTTTTTGTCTTTTTTAATCTTCACGTTTAAAATAAAAAAAGAGCAGACCGGATGAGTCACTTTATTATCATATAGAAAGGTAACTATCCAGTTTGACAACAAATAATTTACGTTCAATGTTGAACACACAGTGTCCGTCACCGTTCTCGTGAAGTGTGTTTCCTACACCTGGTCACGTGCTGGCGCAGTGAAGGAGCTAATACACTCATGTTTCTCTTCAGATCGCATAAATCTTTCGCCTTTTACTAAAGATTTCCGTGGGGAGGAACACAATGAGTATAAACTAATTTTTTGATGCCTTGCTTAACCGCGGGGCTTCCTTACAGTGTTTAATGTCAGATCAAATGGTGAATTGAATGTGTTTCGTGTACACGTGCAACGTGTGCATTCATTCACAAAGTGTAATGGCATTGATTTAACCACTTCTGAATTCTGGGCCCTCACCGCTCTCCACTCATATCAAATACAGGATTATAGATATGGACATATAAATAGCATAATAAATAGGCCTATTGCTTATTTTATATAAATTTATATACAAAGTCAAAATAAATATTACATCAAAATTGCATTAAGCGATTAATAGCTTCTTATGAAACATTAAAGTCATCAAGAAATTATTCAAGACAAACCAATGAAATAACACAAATTTATGTTAAATATAAATTAATAAAATAATTTTTATATATAGGCTATATATATTATATATATAAAATGTAGGCCTATAGAATTTATTTCCAGTCAGTTCCTAGATCTCCAAAATGTCTTATAAAGAGCACTCTGGAAAGCATCTCCTGTGTAAACATCTGATACAGGTCTTTAAAAAGTCAGTTTTACATACATTTTCTAAATGAAGATAATACGCTACTGCATAATATTTTATTAAATAATAATAAAGCTAATAAATGTATCCTTCAAGAGCAGTGAGTTGTACAGTGTTCACGTTTTCTCGTCAGTATTGTTATCGTACTTGGGCAGAGGGCTTTCGCACCGGAGGAACCTTTTCATATGGCGCTTTTCCCAGTACCAGCTCAACTCGACTCGCCTCGTCTCGGCTTGGCACGCTTTTCGCTCTGTTTTCCATTGCAGATAGTACCTCCACAATAGTACCTGGTCGCCATAGCGACGCAACACACACCCGCTACCCACACACACAGGACAATGGATGAAATCGAGTGTATGCTGTTTTACATAATATTAGTAATGGATATATCACGCAATCTCTGACCAAACTATTTAAAAATGTCGGGGTTATTCAGGATACTCCGTCTGGCGTGTGCAATGATGGCGCAGTGAATAGTGACGATTCTCTCTGACCAATCAGCAGTCTGCCGTGTTTCACGTCACATTTTAGTATCGCCTCAGCTCGGCTCGCTCAGAACCTCGCCGAAGGTGATACGAAAAAAAGTCCCTGGAAGCAGGTACAGGTGCAACTTTTACACAGTGGAAAACCAAACAAAGGTGAGCCGAGGCGAGCTGGTACTGTGTAGTGGAAAAGCGCCAATAGTTCTAGGAAGTACCCAGAGTTTGGCGTGTTCGCAACGCAGGAACTAGGAACAATCTTAGTAGGAACTCCTTTTGGAGGAACGAATTTAGCTCCAGAGTATAGGAGAAAATCCAATGCAACTTTGAGGGGACCAAGCGAAACATGATTATGGATTTCTGCTCAGCTAGCAACACTGGACATCAACCACACCGCATATGCTAATAACATTTCATTACTGTCTACTTTCTATGTATAACAGTTCTATCTAATAACGTATACCGCACTGTTAGACAGATCGTAAACTAATGAACACGGAAAAAACGAGGACTGTGTGGCTCTGGCTGGTGTTCTCTGCGGCGTCAATGTAAAGTTCACAACAACAAGTGCGGCTTACATCACTTCAGAGTTCCTACTGGCGGAGCGAATGCAACCAGGAAAACGTTCAGGGATCCATTAGTTCTCGTCGGGGAACCCTCCTGGTGGCTATTTCCGAGAACTACCTGCTGCAAAAGCCCCTCTTGTGTCACAAACCAACTAGTGCAAAAAGATGAGGACTTTGATCGTTCGGGCGGCACATGACGGTATTCATTGAGATGTACCGGCCTCCCATCACATTGACATCCCTACACTGACTACACGTACCTGTCTTGATAAAGAACATTTTGAAAGACTGGTCAAGTCGTTCTCCTGGCCTCCCTCTTCTTTTCATGACGTTACTGGTACCCAGATTTCCCCAAAAAAATTTCAGTCAGTCTCATGTCCACTGAAACTTTTCAGCTGTTCTTGTAGCAGCCTCAACTCTGATTGTTTCTGTTCTCGTAGCAGCCTAAACTCTGATTGGTTCTGTTCTCGTAGCAGCCTAAACTCTGATTGGTTCTGTTCTCGTAGCAGCCTAAACTCTGATTGGTTCTGGGCTGCGTTCAGCCCAGACAAAACATTGCACAATGTTTTTTAAACAGAAACGTGATGCGTTGAACACACTGTTCTGATGACGCAAGAGTTGCAACTATGGCAGCTGAGAAGGCCATTCTTTGTGTTCTTTGTGAAGAATTTTTCGGAGCCTGATGAAGTTCTGGTGCACGCCGTTTCCAGGAAACATGACGTTCAACCCGGAAACCGTGGCCTCAACTCTGATTGGTTCTGGTCTTGGAGCAGCCTCAACTCTGATTGGTTCTGTTCTTGTAGCAGCCTCAACTCTGATTGGTTCTGTTCTTGTAGAAGCCTCAACTCTCAACTCTGATTGGTTCTGTTCTTGTAGCAGCCTCAACTCTCAACTCTGATTGGTTCTGTTCTTGGAGGCTGATTTAAACTTCTGCGTCTGACCTACGCCGGAGCCTCTACGCTGTAGGCAACGCGTTGGTTTTCGTTTATACTTCTGCGTCGTTGTCCGCGTTGACGTGCAATCACACATGCGTGTGGAACCCGAGGGGGGGGTGGGTTTCTAGCAGACCAATCACAGTGCTTGCGTCCGCGTAGAATTGACGCGCTGTTACATTTTTGGAGAGGTGCACGTCAGGGTATGCCGAAGGGTACGCATGCTACACACCGCCTACGACGTAGCTACGGCGTGAGTTCAGAGCAGAAGTATAATGAGGCCTTGATTGGTTCTGTTCTTGGAGCAGCCTAAATTCTGATTGGTTCTGTTCACTAGCAGGGGCGGGACTTGTGATTTTATTGGGTCCTTTGTCTGTTTGCTGCTGACTAAACTGAAATAATTATGGGAGAATAATGGCAGAGACAGGAGATATTTGGAAACTTCTTTAACTAAATCGTATGTTTTTGTGGTTCATGTTCAAATTTCTCATTGTCTTCATTTTTGATGAAGATAATATGCTACTGCATAATATTTTATTAAATGATGATAATAAAAATAAATAATACATGTATCCTTCAAGACCAGTGAATTGTATATTCGCGTTTTCTTGACAGTTTCTTAAACGTTTACCAAAACAATATTAGAAGACGTTTTCTTTTGGTCTGTGTCCGTTTAACAGGGATCAAGTGTGTGTGTGTGTTTTTTTTATTATCTAGAAATCACGATAAAAAAATTAAGACTGGATGAGTCCCTTTCATAGATAGATGAGTCACTATATTATCATATGAAAATTTTCAACTATCCAGTCTCGCTACAAATAATCGGTTAAATGTTGAACACAGTGTTCTTCACCGTTCTCGTGGAGTGTGTTCCTTACAATGGGTCACGTGCTGGTGCATAAAGGAAACTAGTACACTCATGTTTCTCTTCAAATCGTATAAATCTTTCGCCTTTTACTAAAGATTTCCGTGGGGAGGAACACAATGAGTATAAATTAATTTTTGTTGCCTTGCCTAACTGGTAGGGCTCTTAAGTCTGTTGAAATAATAGATTATGTTCATAAACTCTGTTTCAGTTCTGAACTTATGCACTTTGTTTTTCCATTTCGTGTTTTTAATACAGAGAAAACCGGACATTTCTAAAGAGAGAAAGTGACATTTTCAGTCAGTCTCATTTTCACTGTAACTTCTCAATTGTTCTTGGAGCAGACTCAACTCTGATTGGTTCTGTACTCAGAGCAGCCTCAACTCTGATTGGTTCTGTTCTCTTGGTGTTTTCGTTAGTTTCTAAGAATTGGAACGTTAGAAGAGAACTTTCCCTTTGTGTTCCACTCACTGACGGAAGAAGACAACGCCCTCTGTTGGTCTGTGTCAGTTCAAAAGGGATCAAAGTGTGTTTTGTTTTTGTCTTTTTTAATCTTCACGTTTAAAATAAAAAAAGAGCAGACCGGATGAGTCACTTTATTATCATATAGAAAAGTAACTATCCAGTTTGACAACAAATAATTTACGTTCAATGTTGAACACACAGTGTCCGTCACCGTTCTCGTGAAGTGTGTTCCTTACACCCGGTCACGTGCTGGCGCAGTGAAGGAACTAGTACACTCATGTTTCTCTTCAGATCGCATAAATCTTTCGCCTTTTACTAAAGATTTCCGTGGGGAGGAACACAATGAGTATAAACTAATTTTTTGATGCCTTGCTTAACCGCGGGGCTTCCTTACAGTGTTTAAAGTCAGATCAAATGGTGAATTGAATGTGTTTCGTGTACACGTGCAACGTGTGCATTCATTCACAAAGTGTAATGGCATTGATTTAACCTCTTCTGAATTCTGGGCCCTCACCGCTCTCCACTCATTTCAAATACAGGATTATAGATATGGACATATAAATAGCATAATAAATAGGCCTATTGCTTATTTTATATAAATTTATATACAAAGTCAAAATAAATATTACATCAAAATTGCATTAAGCGATTAATAGCTTCTTATGAAACATTAAAGTCATCAAGAAATTATTTAAGACAAACTAATGAAATAAAAAAAACAAGAAATTAATAAAATTGTATATATATATATATTCTGTTCACTAGAAGGGACGGAAACATCTGATATAAGTCTTTAAAAAGTCAGTTTTACATAAATCCTAAATCAAACATCTTAAAGACATTTTCTAAATGAAGATAATATGCTACTGACACGTACCTGTCTTGATAAAGAACATTTTGAAAGACTGGTTAAGTCGTTGGTCTGGTCTCCCTCTCCTCCTTTCCATGCCGTTACTGGTACCCAGATTTCCCCCCGATATTTTCAGTCAGTCTCATTTCCACTGTAACTCTCAACTGTTCTCTGAGCAGCCTCAACTCTGATTGGTTCTGTTCTCTGAGCAGCCTCAACTCTGATTGGTTCTGTTCTCGGAGCAGCCCCAACTCTGATTGGTTCTGTTCTCGGAGCAGCCTCAACTCTGATTGGTTCTGTTCTCGGAGCAGCCCCAACTCTGATTGGTTCTGTTCTCGGAGCAGCCTCAACTCTGATTGGTTCTGTTCTCGGAGCAGCCTCAACTCTGATTGGTTCTGTTCTTGGAACAGCCTCAACTCTGATTGGTTCTGTTCTCGGAGCAGACTCAACTCTGATTGGTTCTGTTCTCGGAGCAGACTCAACTCTGATTGGTTCTGTTCTTGGAACAGCCTCAACTCCAATTGGTTCTGTTCTCAGAACAGCCTCAACTCTGATTGGTTTTGTTCTCGGAGCAGCCTCAACTCTGATTGGTTCTGTTCACTAGGAGGGGCGGGACTTGTGATTTTATTGGGTCCTTTGTCTGTTTGCCGCTGACTGAACTGAAATAATTATGTGTCAGTATGTCAGTTTAACAGGAATCATAAAGTATGTTTTTTTATATTTTTTTAATGATCGAAATCACGTTTAAAATAAAGAAAGTAAAGACTAGATGTGTCACTTTCATAGGTCACTTTATTATCATATGAAAAGGTACTAACTCTCCAGTCTCACAACAAATAATATATACGTTAAATGTTGAACACACAGTGTTCTTCACCGTTCTCGTGGAGTGTGTTCCTTACACCGGGTCACGTGCTGGTACAGTGAGGAAATTAGTACACTCATGTTTCTCTTCAAATCGCATAAATCTTTCGCCTTTTACTAAAGATTTCCGTGGGGAGGAACACAATGAGTATAAACTAATTTTTTGTTGCCCTGCCAAACTGGTAGGGTTCTCAAATCTGTTGAAATGATAGAATGTGTTGATTCTAAACTGTGTTCCAGGACTAAACTAATGCTCTACAATCTTCCATATTCGCATTTTAAATACCATGATTAGAGATTACTGAACATTTCTAAAGAGAAAAAGGGTTATTTTCAGTCAGTCTCATTTCCACTGTAACTTTTCAACCGTTCTCGGAGCAGCCTCAACTCTGATTGGTTCTGTTCTCAGAGCAGCCTCAACTCCAATTGGTTCTGTTCTCGGAACGGCCTCAACTCTGATTGGTTCTGTTCTCGGAGCAGCCTCAACTCTGTTTGGTTCTGTTCTCAGAGCAGCCTCAACTCCAATTGGTTCTGTTCTCAGAGCAGCCTCAACTCCAATTGGTTCTGTTCTCGGAACGGCCTCAACTCTGATTGGTTCTGTTCTCGGAGCAGCCTCAACTCTGATTGGTTTTGTTCTCGGAGCAGCCTCAACTCTGTTTGGTTCTGTTCTCGGAGCAGCCTCAACTCCAATTGGTTCTGTTCTCGGAACAGCCTCAACTCTGATTGGTTCTGTTCTCGGAACAGCCTCAACTCTGTTTGGTTCTGTTCTCGGAACAGCCTCAACTCTGTTTGGTTCTGTTCTCGGAACAGCCTCAACTCTGTTTGGTTCTGTTCTCGGAGCAGCCTCAACTCCAATTGGTTCTGTTCTCGGAACAGCCTCAACTCTGATTGGTTCTGTTCTCGGAACAGCCTCAACTCTGTTTGGTTCTGTTCTCGGAGCAGCCTCAACTCTGATTGGTTCTGTTCTCGGAACAGCCTCAACTCTGTTTGGTTCTGTTCTCGGAGCAGCCTCAACTCCAATTGGTTCTGTTCTCGGAACAGCCTCAACTCTGATTGGTTCTGTTCTCGGAACAGCCTCAACTCTGTTTGGTTCTGTTCTCGGAGCAGCCTCAACTCTGATTGGTTCTGTTCTCGGAGCAGCCTCAACTCTGATTGGTTCTGTTCTCGGAACAGCCTCAACTCTGTTTGGTTCTGTTCTCGGAGCAGCCTCAACTCCAATTGGTTCTGTTCTCGGAACAGCCTCAACTCTGTTTGGTTCTGTTCTCGGAGCAGCCTCAACTCCAATTGGTTCTGTTCTTGGAACAGCCTCAACTCTGATTGGTTCTGTTCTCGGAACAGCCTCAACTCTGTTTGGTTCTGTTCTCGGAGCAGCCTCAACTCTGATTGGTTCTGTTCTCGGAACAGCCTCAACTCTGTTTGGTTCTGTTCTCGGAGCAGCCTCAACTCCAATTGGTTCTGTTCTCGGAACAGCCTCAACTCTGATTGGTTCTGTTCTCGGAACAGCCTCAACTCTGTTTGGTTCTGTTCTCGGAGCAGCCTCAACTCTGATTGGTTCTGTTCTCGGAACAGCCTCAACTCTGTTTGGTTCTGTTCTCAGAGCAGCCTCAACTCCAATTGGTTCTGTTCTCGGAACAGCCTCAACTCTGATTGGTTCTGTTCTCAGAGCAGCCTCAACTCTGATTGGTTCTGTTCTCGGAGCAGCCTCAACTCTGATTGATTCTGTTCTCGGAGCAGCCTCAACTCTGTTTGGTTCTGTTCACTAGGAGGGGCGGGGACTTGTGATTTTATTGGGTCCTTTGTCTGTTTGCCGCTGACTGAACTGAAATAATTATGTGTCAGTTTAACAGGGATCATAAAGTATGTTTTTTTTATTTTTTAAATGATATAAATCACGTTTAAAATAAAGTAAAGACTAGATGTGTCACTTTCATAGGTCACTTTATTATCATATGAAAAGGTACTAACTATCCAGTCTCACGACAAATAATATATACGTTAAATGTTGAACACACAGTGTTCTTCACCGTTCTCGTGGAGTGTGTTCCTTACACCGGGTCACGTGCTGGTGCAGTGAGGAAATTAGTACACTCATGTTTCTCTTCAAATCGTATAAATCTTTCGCCTTTTACTAAAGATTTCCGTGGGGAGGAACACAATGAGTATAACCTAATTTTTTGTTGCCCTGCCTAACTTGTAGGGCTCTCAAATCTGTTGAAATGATAGAATGTGTTGATTCTAAACTGTGTTCCAGGACTAAACTAATGCTCTACAATCTTCCATATTTGCATTTTAGATACCGTGATGATTAGAGATTACTGAACATTTCTAAAGAGAAAAAGTGTTATTTTCAGTCAGTCTCATTTCCACTGTAACTTTTCAACCATTCTCGGAGAAGCCTCAACTCTGATTGGTTCTGTTCTCAGAGCAGCCTCAACTCTGATTGGTTCTGTTCTCGGAACAGCCTCAACTCTGATTGGTTCTGTTCTCGGAACAGCCTCAACTCTGATTGGTTCTGTTCTCGGAACAGCCTCAAAACTTTGATTGGTTCTGTTCTCGGAACAGCCTCAACTCTGATTGGTTCTGTTCTCGGAACAGCCTCAACTCTGATTGGTTCTGTTCTCGGAACAGCCTCAACTCTGATTGGTTCTGTTCTCGGAGCAGCCTCAACTCTGATTGATTCTGTTCTCGGAGCAGCCTCAACTCTGTTTGGTTCTGTTCACTAGGAGGGGCGGGACTTGTGATTTTATTGGGTCCTTTGTCTGTTTGCCGCTGACTGAACTGAAATAATTATGTCAGTTTAACAGGATCATAAAGTATGTTTTTTTTTTTAATTTAATTATCTAAATCACGTTTAAAATAAAGAAAGTAAAGACTAGATGTGTCACTTTCATAGGTCACTTTATTATCATATGAAAAGGTACTAACTATCCAGTCTCACGACAAATAATATATACGTTAAATGTTGAACACACTGTTCTTCACCGTTCTCGTGGAGTGTGTTCCTTACACCGGGTCACGTGCTGGTGCAGTGAGGAAATTAGTACACTCATGTTTCTCTTCAAATCGCATAAATCTTTCGCCTTTTACTAAAGATTTCCGTGGGGAGGAACACAATGAGTATAAACTAATTTTTTGTTGCCCTGCCTAACTGGTAGGGTTCTCAAATCTGTTGAAATGATAGAATGTGTTGATTCTAAACTGTGTTCCAGGATTAAACTAATGCTCTACAGTCTTCCATATTCGATATTTTAAATACCATGATTAGAGATTACTGAACATTTCTAAAGAGAAAGTGTTATTTTCAGTCAGTCTCATTTCCACTGTAACTTTTCAATCGTTCTCGGAGCAGCCTCAACTCTGATTGGTTCTGTTCTCGGAGCAGCCTCAACTCTGATTTGTTCTGTTCTCGGAGCAGCCTCAACTCTGATTGGTTCTGTTCTCGGAGCAGCCTCAACTCTGATTGGTTCTGTTCTCAGAGCAGCCTCAACTCTGATTGGTTCTGTTCTCGGAGCAGCCTCAACTCTGATTGGTTCTGTTCTCGGAGCAGCCTCAACTCTGATTGGTTCTGTTCTCGGAGCAGCCTCAACTCTGATTAGTTCTGTTCTCGGAGCAGCCTCAACTCTGATTTGTTCTGTTCTCGGAGCAGCCTCAACTCTGATTGGTTCTGTTCTCGGAGCAGCCTCAACTCTGATTGGTTCTGTTCTCGGAGCAGCCTCAACTCTGATTCGTTCTGTTCACTAGCAGGGGCGGGACTTGTGATTTTATTGGGTCCTTAGTCTGTTTGCCGCTGACTGAGCTGAAATAATTATGGGAGAATAATGACAGAGACAGGAGATATTTGAAAAAACTTCTTTAACTAAATCACATGTTTTTTGTGGTTTTCGTTCAACTCTCATAGAAGCCAACGCTGTAGTATACTACACTCATCCATAAGAGTAGGGGAATATAGGAAAACCACCCGATTTAGTGGGCCCCCTGGCCTGGGTGGTTGGGGTTCCTTTATTTGTCACCACCACTAATGACGGCCCAGATCAGGTCCTGTGTTTAGTTTCAGGGTGCAGTTTTGTCTCGGGTGTAAAGTGGACACGATCTTTAAAGGGTAACTAAACCCTGAAACAACATTTTTAGTTAATGATCTGTAAGACTGGGGCTTTATTAATGCTGTTCATTGATTTGAATAAATGTTTTGACATTTGGGTATAAAGTGTTTTAATTCTACAATATATGGTGTAAAAACGTTTGAGTGCTGCCCTCTTCAGGTTGAACGTTGGCTACTGCAGTTGAATTTTCCTGTTGGAAGTTGTGGTGCCGTGTGACGTATGATGGCTCTGCCAACAGCTTACTAACCAGGTCCCTGCAAAGGGGGGAGATTATTTGCTTTGTGAGAATATTCGTGTCACTAATATTATTTATAAACATTTTAAAATCTCTAAAATTAGGCCTACTGAATATAAGACTGTAATTGTAAACGATAACACCATTTATTTATTTTTTTGCCCTCGGTTCGTCCCCCTGTCTCCACTGGGCTTTAACTAATCCATCTGATTGTGAATTTTTTGTTGCTCTTTTTATCTCAACACACAATAAAGAAACAAGAAGTTATGCTGTGCGCATAAATGTCTGTCTTTCTATCACTTGTCCAGAAGTGCTTCTTACTTTTAGTTCTGTGTTTTTCTTCGTTTCTAAGAAGCATTGGAACGTTAGAAGAGAACTTTTCCTTTGTGTTCTAGTTCCACTCACTGATGGAAGAAGACAACGCCCTCTGTTGGTCTGTGTCAGTTCAGCAGGGATCATAAAGTGTGATTATTATTATTTTAATCTCACGTTTAAAATGAAAAAAGAGCAGATCGGAAGAGTCACTTTATTATCATATGAACATTTTCAACTATACAGTCTCGCTACAAATAATCGGTTAAATGTTGAACACACAGTATCCTTCACCGTTCTCGTGAAGTGTGTTCCTTACACACGGTTCACGTGCTGGTGCAGTGAAGAAACTACTACACTCATGTTTCTCTTCAGATCGCATAAATCTTTCGCCTTTTACTAAAGATTTCCGTGGGGAGGAACACAATGAGTATAAATTAATTTTTTGATGCCCTGCTTAACGGCGGGGCTTCCTAACAGTGATTAATGTCAGATCATATGGAGAACATTATACGTGATAGTGACGTGCGTGGATCGTGTGCTTTCGTTCACAATATGATAATGGTTTTGATTTAATCTTATGCGATCATATTCAATGGGTGATTCTGGGCCCTCACCGCGATCTCCACGCACATCAAATAGGCCTACGGGATAAGATATGGGCATATAAATGGCGTAATAGATAAAGTTTTTGCTTATTTTATGTACATTTAGCCTATATACAAAGTTGATATAAATATTACATCAAAATTGCAGCGATTAATAACGTCTTAAGAAGTAATAAAGTTATCAAGAAATGATTCAAGACAAACTAATGAAATGACAAAAGACAAGAAATTAATAAACTAATAAAATAAAATAAAATGTATATATAAAATATAGCCATATACAATTTATTTCCAGTCAGTTCCCAGATAGGCTACATCTCCAAACTATCTTATAACTTTGTCTGGAAAGCATCTGCTGTGTAAACATCTGATCCACGTCTTTAAAAAGTCAGTTTCACATCAATTCTAAATCAAACATCTTAAAGACATTTTTTTTTAATTGAAGATAATATGCGACTGTAGGCTATAATATTTTATTAAATAATACAGCTAATAAATATCCTTCAAGAGCAGTGAGTTGTATTCGCGTTTTATCGACAGGCAGGACTGTGATCCTGCCATTTTCTGCGTGTTATACAAACTACGTTACCAAAGCATAGTGCAAGAAATACGGGGACTTTGAGTGCGAATCGTTCGGTGTGTGTGTGTGTGTGTGTGTGTGTGTGTGTGTGTGTGTGGTTTAATCTTCACGTTTAAAATAAAAAAGAGCAGACCAAAGACACTTTATGATCATATAGAAAAGTAACTATCCAGTTTGACAACAAATAATTTACGTTCAATGTTGAACACACAGTGTTCTTCACCGTTCTCGTAAAGTGTGTTCCTTACACACGGGTCACGTGCTGGCGCAGTGAGGAAATTAGTACACTCATGTTTCTCTTCAGATCGCATAAATCTTTCGCCTTTTACTAAAGATTTCCGTGGGGAGGAACACAATGAGTATAAACTAATTTTTTGATGCCCTGCTTAACCGCGGGGCTTTCTAATAATGTATAATATCAGATCACATCGACAATATAAAATATATATTTAAGTAATGTACGTGCATGGGACGTGTGCTTTCATGCACAATACGATAATGATTAATATAATTTCTTGCGATCAAATATAGGCCATGGTAGAAGATATAGGTATATAAAGAATGCTTTTGCTTATTATAAATACATTTATATACAGAGTTGACATCAATATTACATCAAAATGGCATTAAGCGACTAATAACTTCTTATGAAACATTGCTAAAGTCATTAAGCAATATTCAAGACAAACTAATAAATTAACAAAAGACAAGAAATTAATAAACTAATAAGATATACAAAAATAATAATATAAAAAGTAGGCCAACCAGCAATATAATAGTCTATATTAGGTATTATCTATCCAGTCTCGCAACAAATACGATTATCTGCGTTAAATGTTGAGCACACTGTGTCCATCACCGTTCTCGTGGAGTGTGTTCCTTGCACTCGGTCACTTGCTGGTGATTCAGTAAACTTCAGTACACTCATGTTTCTCTTCAGAGCGCATAAATCTTTCGCCTTTTACTAAAGATTTCCGTGGGGAGGAACACAATGAGTATAAACTAATTTTTTGATGCCCTGCTTAACGGCGGGGCTTCCTATACCTGTACAAATAATAGATTGTTTAATTCTTAAATTGCGTGCATTTCAAATTCGAATTAACATACTTTCTATTTCGCATTATACATTTTGCGAATTGTGTTCACCAAACATTTCTAAAGTGAAAAAGAGCACTATTAACCATGCCTGTATGAGTTTAGCCATAGTTTTTTTAGTCTTTGGTTTACACATGATCTACTGTCGCAGCTTTAATGACGTAGTGGAGAGGGCGGGGCTATCAGACTTGGATGTTCAATGACAAAATAACCGTATAAAGTTCATACAATACACGTGTGAGACTGTGAGTGAGTGCAAAGTGCGTCATTTGGGAAACAACTTTAATGTTCTTATAGCTGTTATATTTTGCTATACTGCACTGTTTTGAATGAAAATTTTGAGAACTAATGTAATTA
Source organism: Phoxinus dragarum (assembly GCA_033366665.1). Classification (NCBI taxonomy): domain Eukaryota; kingdom Metazoa; phylum Chordata; class Actinopteri; order Cypriniformes; family Leuciscidae; genus Phoxinus; species Phoxinus dragarum. Next base: position 72,455 of record JARPMJ010003560.1, read on the forward strand.
AAGGGATATTGTTTAAAATTATTAAACATAATTTCGCCCTCATGTTGTTTACACCTCTGAGTTTCTTTCTTCTGTTGAACACAAAATATATTCAATTCAATTTCAATTTCAATTTCCGCTCCCTGAAGGCCAACACAGAGAGACTGAGGAGGAGCTTCTTCCCGCAGGCGATAAGATCTCTCAACCTCAACCACAACACAACACAGGACTAATAATATATTCTTGCAATATCCATCACTGACTGGGTATCCATGGTCACCCTGGCCACACTCATGTACACTTTTGCACTACATATTTATATTATATCTATATTAGATTATATTATATTTATATTTTCATATCTTCATCTATTTTTTATTTATTTTTTGTAATTTTATTTTATTTTTATACTGTTATACTGATACTCTTTTATGGTCAATGGCAGTCGTGTAAGCATTTCACTGCATATCGTACTGTGTATGACTATGTATGTGACAAATAAAATTGAAATTGAATTGAATTGAAATTGAATTAAAACAACATGAGTAAATGATGACAGAATTTTCAGTTTTGGGTGTAAGACATTTAAATGTCTTAGTTTTTTTGTTAATTGTAGAACTTTTGTTACTTTGTTTTTGCCATAGCCCTGCTACTGACATGGTGTTAAAAACAATAACAAATGGCTATAAATACATATTTTATTCAAGATTAGAGAATAAAAGACAGGATGTGTATAATATATACAAAGCATGCCCAGTATTTTGATATGCATACTTTTTTAAATGTATTTTATATTACATATTTAACAAAAACATTAAAAGCCTTTGCTTTTTCAAATGTTTGAATTTGTGCATTTTGTTTCTTGAAGGCAGACCGGGAGGGACTTGTTTCTTGAAGGCAGACTGGAGATTGACCCTTTACCCATAAGCGTCGCACTTAGTACTTGTAGTAACATAAGCGATCTTTGTCCTGCAGCCTCCGCCTTCCAGATAACCAGCACAGAAGCACAGAGCAGGTAACAAAATAAAGCAGCAAATGCTTTTAAAAAACTGTCTCTTGATTAACAATATTATATTGCATTGATTGTGAACAATGTGAACAAATCTTAATAATACAACAGTGGGATTATTGATTTTTTATCTTTCACTTTTACACTGTTGTTGCTGCCCAGAAAATGTACCTGTTCCTGCATGTGTGCTTATTTTACAGAACTGTGTATTTTTGAAAACTATTATAATAATGACTTGAATTTGACTTAATTGCTACTTATGACCTAGACTTGTAACACTGTCATGTTATGAATTTCATAATAACTAAAGTACACATTGAGCTTACTGTACTATCACAGACAGAGATGACTAAGCACATTATTGATTTTTATGTCACAGACTCAATTGGGGACTATTTATGGATTTACATACTTTGTAGATTTTTCTCCGTTGTACACTTGTATGCTGTTACACACAGCATCATTTAGATCCTGTGATATTTCTGTTTTTCTCAGTCTTGAAGATGGTGGGTTTTGTCTAAAGAGTACGGCTATGTGGCGCTTACCGGAGCGGGCAACATTTTTCCTGATTGGTCATCTGTCTTATGCCGTGGGGAAGGCTCGGGATAAATACAATGTCCAGGTAACATAACAGACAGTAATTGTTATGGAAGCTTGTTTCTACAACAAAATAAAAAAAAATACATATATAAAACCTAACTGCAACTTTTTTATCTCGCATTTCTGACTTTTACTCGTAATTGCAAGTTTATATGAGAAAAAAAAAATCTGAATTGTGAGATATAAACTGATGAGCCAAAACATTATGAACAGTCACAGATGAAGCGAATACCGTTGATTGTCTCTTAACAAGGATCTGAGTAGATTAGATGGAAAGTAAACAATCAGTTCTTGTGATTAAAATGTTGGATGCAGGAGAAATGGGCAGAAATTAAGATCTGAGCGACTTTGACGAGGGCCAGACAGCGACTGGATCAGAGTATTTCTGAAACGTAGAGGCTTGTGTGTGTCGCTCTCGGTCAGCAGTGCTGAGAATTTACCAACAGTGTCCGAGGAGGAACAAAACACAAACCAGCGACAGGGTGTTGGACGCCCAGGACTCAACGATGCACGAGGGCAACAAAGGCTAACCCGTCTGGTCCGAGTCAACAGAGGGTCTACTGAGGCTCAAGTCACACAATTTTAATGATGGTTATTGGAGGATAACCTCCAACCTCCAAAGCGTTTAGAGACCAATCAGAGATCTATGATGAACTGGACCTTGGAGCAGTGGAAGAAGGTCGCCTGGTCTGATGAGTCCTGTTTTCTTACATCTCGGGGACTGTTGTGTATGTGTGCGCTGTTTACCTGGGGAAGGTGATGCACCAGGATGTAGGATGACGATAAACCGGTGGAGAGAGTGTGTGATCAACGCTCTGGTCAATGTGTTGCTGGGAAACCCTGAGTCCGGTCATTAATGTGGACGTAGATATATATATTTTTAAGATTTATTTTTTGGCGTTTTTGCCTATTATTAGGATAGGACAAATAGCTAGACAGGAAGGTCTACGAGCCGGGACTCAAGCACAACGGCTCACTTGCCCACGAGGCTATCAGCGCCGAGATGTGGATGTATATTTGACACATACCACCTTCCTAAACATTGTTGCAGACCAGGTACACCCCTTCATGACAATGGTGTTCCTGACGGCCTCTCTCAGCAGGATAATCACAGTCACACTGCACACATTGATCTGGAATGGTTTGAGGAACATGATAAAGAGTTCAAGGTGTTCCTCTGGCCTCCAAATTCCCCAGATCTGTGGATGTGCCGGACCAACAAGTTCAGTCCACCTCAAACTACAGGACTTGAAGATCTGCTGCTAAAGTCTCGGTGCCAGAGACCACAGGACACCTTCAGGCTCTTGTAGAGGCCATGCCTGGGCGGGACGGAGCAGTTTTAGCAGAACATGGAGGACCAACAGTATATTAGGCAGGTGGTCATAATGTTTTGGCTCATCAGTGTAAACGATGCTCACAATGTCAGAAATCTTACTTTATTTCTTGCAATTCTGAGTTTTGTACTCAGAATTGAGAGAAAAAAGTCAGAATGGTTAGATATAAATTTGTATGGTTCTTTATGGTGGTTTTTAACATTTTAAGAAGAAAAATGCTCTTTTAAGAACTAATCACTGAAAGGTTCTTCTATGCATCACTGCAACCCCCTTCCCCCTTTGGAAACTTACTCTATAAGAGTGTAGTCTTGTCTAATGCAGAATGTATTGAGTTTTAGATGTTTAATCAAATACAAAAATCTGATAAAATAATTTAGTTCAGTGGATCTCAACTGGTTTTGCATTATGACCCAGACTTTACCTTGGACATCATAGGGGAACATAAAGTAAACAAATGTCCTTAAGTACAGTAATACAATATACAATACTTCAAACTCACAGCATTTAAGTTTAATTATCCTAACCACACACAATTATACGGTTAGTTGAACTTTATTGTTTACGTTTAGCATTTATTCCTTCCTCATGTCCATCAGAACACAGTGGTTTGAGAACCCCTTTTTTTAGAGCACAAAAGTACTATTAAGCTTAATGGTTTTTGGTGCAATTAAGTTTGAATCTATGATGAAAGTATTTATTTTATTTTCTAGTATCCTACAATGTACAGTGATGATCCAGAGACTGGCCACAAATTCAACTGTATCCAGCGAGCGCATCAGAACACGTATGCATGCATTACTATTCATTATGCATTCATATTCTCATAGACTGCAGATATATTACTGCTAAACATTGAAGTTTTCTTTACAATAAATATAAGCTTATTTAATGTTTTACATTTGATCAAGAAGTGATTGTTGTGATTGGTTTCCTTGCTGCTTTTCTGATGGTTTATTGATGCTGTTGTGGATATTTTGTCATTATAATTGTATAAACAAAAAGCATGCAGTATATTTATATGTGCCATTTTCTTACAGTGTTGAAGTTTTGCCTCTATTCCTGTTTCATTTATCTGTGGGTGGGATTCAGCATCCAGTGAGTATAGATTCAAGCTTTATTAACACCCATGCAAGCTAATGCTAACTGACAGATCTTGTGTTTCTCAGCGCCTGGCCAGCGCGTTGGGAATGATCTGGATTGTCAGTCGGGTGCTGTACGCTCAGGGATACTCTACTGGACGTGAGTGTCTTTGCACCTCCACAGAACTGATCTGTGTAGATTTAAGGCAACTGGCTTATGAATACAGCTAGTGAAATGAGTTTGAGTGTTGTTTTCTGTCCTGTTAGAGCCCGAGAAGCGCAAGCGTGGCTCGTTCGGGATGCTTGCTTTTCTGGGTCTGTTCATCTGCACCGTGAACACCGGGAGAACGCTGCTCGGATGGGGACCTGGGATCAAATGGCCAATGTGTTTTAAATAGTGGAAATCTTGTTTCCAATTCAATTATACTCTAATTCCACATTCTATAAAGTGGCTATACAGTAAAAAAACAAACATGTTCTGTAAAATTAGAAAAACACAAATTTCACACTGTAAGACCTCTGGGAATTCTCTGTGTACATTTCTGTTTTTAATAAATACCATAAAATTTGAGGCCCCTTACTTTTTAGCATTTACATATTTCCACTCGGAATGCTCCTAAGATCACTAGGGCTTAATTATCACTTTTATGCTGATGACACTCAGATTTATATTCACTCCAAGCCTGGTCAAAAATTGGATGTTCCTATTTTGACTCTTATTATTTCTGAGATAAAAACATGGATGTCCCAAAAAATGTTGTCACAATAGTGATAAGACTGAGATTTTGCTCATTGGCACCTCTTGTCAGCTTCGTAAAGCTGGCTCACTAATTTTAAACATTGATGGGTCTGATTTGGAGGCACAAACTAAATTAAAAAATTTAGGAGTGATATTTGATTCTAGTTTGACCTTTGACGCTCATGTGCGGTACATTGTTAAGAACTCCTTTTTTCATCTGAGAAATATTGCTAGACTCCGCTCTGTTATCCCTCTTGGTGACTGAAAGGCTTATTAATTCCTTAGTTTTTTCCCGCATTGACTATTGCAATGCACTTCTTGGGGTTCCTAAAACCACACTTAACAAACTTCAATGTGTTCAAAATTCTGCTGCTAGGATCTTGACTGGATTCGGGAGAAATGAGCATATTACACCGATTTTAAAGTCTCTGCACTGGCTCCCGGTCAGGTTTCGAGTCGATTTTAAAATCCTTATGCTCACATATAAGGCACTGCATGGCCTGGCCCCTCAGTATCTGTCTGCACTGTTAACTTTATACACACCTGAGCGTCACTTACGCTCTTCACAAGCTGGTCTATTGGCAGTCCCACAGACTCGGTTGCGCACTGTAGGGGACAGGGCTTTCTCATCCTATGCTCCTTTGGAATGCACTCCCTCCAAATATCAGAGATGCACAGACTCTAAGTAATTTTAAAACTAATTTAATAACGCATTTTTTAGGTTAGCTTTTATTTGATTTTTTTTTTGCTTTTATTTTTTAATATTTTTTTCTTGTGTGTGTTGTATTTTAATCTGTCTGTTATATTATGAAGCTGCTTTAAAGGCGCTATATAAAAATAAAGTTATTATTATTATTAAAAGTTGAAACGTTAAATTCAGTTACTGGTTTGTCTTTAAAAAAGTACAGTGAAATTATGTGAAACATGCTATAATAGCTAAGTGGATATATTTTAATAATAATAATAATAATAATAATGATTCATTACATTTATATAGCGCTTTTTAATATCATTGAGATGCTATTAATTTCTATTTTTTGCATTTTTTATTTAATTTACAGTAACGGAAATGGTAGTTTATTTTATGGTAGTTTAAGTTTTAGTTAATTATAATAACCCTGTTAGGTCTCATATAAGGACAGAGTGAGTGGCCATTGAACCAGATTTACTACATTTCCCATAATCCATGTGGTGTGACGGAAGTGGCGTATAATAGTGACTCTGGCTCCTGGATTTAAACTGAAACGGGCACTGGCCCCATAAAAAGAGGATTATAGACGTGTAATCTAACTTTTAATTATATTATTTATGGAAGGATGTTCGTTCGTGAAGTTTCTCTGAAATAAACGGTCGCTTCAGTGTTACGCGCGCGCGCGTGTGTTTTGAAGCGTTATTTTAGTTGTTTGTTTACTAAAGCTGAAACACACCTCTGCAGAATCCGGTGACACTAACGTTATATGCGATCCGTTTACCTGTCCCTGTAACCTCACCTGTCATTATTCCCACTGGTTTAAAGTGTCTTCATAAAGTAGACAGGTTTTATGCTCGTGTTTCATTCGAGAAGCTGGTTATCAGGCGCTCAGGATGAACTGGGACCATCAATTGAGCTCCATTATCTCCGAGGCGGACGGAAGTGTCGCAAAGATGAGGGTAAGAAACTGTATTTCATCACTAATAATCATTCATTTTCATTTTTTTTTAAATGCATGTCAGTTTAGAATGCTGCAGACACTGGCCGCTAGAGTGCGCTCTCTGTATGTTAGATAAATTAAAGAGATCTAAAAAATAAAATTCTGTCATTTATTTACTAACCCACATGTTATTCAGAACCTCTATGACTTACTTTCTTCTGTGAAATACAGTTTTAATTTACCTCAGTTACTAATATTGTGTCTTACAAGGAACGGCTAACTACATATGGAAGATCTCCTAGAAGAACTGAAGGTAAATCCTTTTTAAAAGATTAAGTCCATTATAATAGAAAACTGACCGATGGAGAATATTCTGTATAATTCTTTTCAATTCCCATAGTCATGGAAAACCTGGAAATAAAAAGGGAATTTTAAAAAGAATAATTTCCTGGCATAAAGAAGTCGTGGAAATTAGTAAAAGTTGTACATCCTGAAAACTTTTATTGTCAAAACATTAAAATACTAAATTAGCTATTTCTGAGCAACGTTCGTTTAGTATTATTACTATTATCGTTTTTATTTTATGTCTTCAGTTTTTATTTTGTCATGTGCTTTCAGTTTGTTTTATTTATTTTATTCCAGTTTTAGTGCCTCAGCTAATGCAAAAGTTTTTTTGTTTTCTAAGTTTTTCTTCTAATATTTATATTATATTTTATATCAGCTTTAAGTTTTAATAGTTTTATTTAACGATAATAGCCCTGTTTGGGAGTTAAATCTCCATAAAATAATAATAATAATAAAAAATAAATCCTTATCTATTAATTGGAAAAGTCATGGAAATTCATTGATCAGAGAATAATGGAGGATCATGGACCAAATTTTCTATAACAAATAAAGCAACAAACATGAATACAAAGGGGGGAAAGTGTTTTATAGTGAATTTGTTTTATTTATTTGTCGAACCTTATAGAGTAGTGCCCAAAAGAGATGTCTGGCTTCGGGAAAATGTACATCTTCACCCTATATTAAAATATTAATGACTATAGGTGTTAAATATTTTGTAAGCATTTTGCTTAGTTGTGCTTGAAATCATTTGTTGTATTTGTGATGAAACATGCCAAATTGTGCAGACATTCATTTTGGCCAGGCTGTCATATAAAGAAATTATGAACACATGCAAAAACAAGAGAGCCAACCAAAATATTAATAACTGGGTATGTTGTATCAATCTATGCTCTTTCCTGAGAGTTTTTTTTGTTGTTGCTTTTCTATGCATTAGCCTATATATTTTTAATTTTTTGCATAGTAAAATAAAATCTACAGCTGTAGTTTGCTTTTTTTTTTTTTGTGCCAAATAATTTTGTCAGATAAATACCCTAATCAAGTTTTGTTTTGTTATTCCCTCAATATTTACTTTAAAATATCCCCTCTGGACACATACATTTTGTCCACTACTGTACATGTTTAATATGATTGAATTAGTTAATGTGTTTCTCTCTGCAGATGTGTTTCCGGTCAGAGAGGTCACAGCCGGTGTTGATTTAAAGCCCTCGTCCTCTCTCAGTCCTGCGGTTCAGTGGTCAGATCTGACCGCCATCCAGACACAACTACAGCAACAGAGTCAGGTCAGGCTAACACCTGCTCGGGTCACATGACCACACGAGTTGACTTCATCTGCTATTAATGTGTGTTTGGATCACATGACGTATTGGATCATTTATCTGTATTTAGTGCTGTCCACTTGAGATCTGGGGCACAATATATGAGTTTATCATTTAAGGCAAGACGCAACAGGTGAATAGGGTCAACATTTGAACTGATAGATATTATCACCATAACTCCCTAGTTGATTAATCACAGTACATTAAAACAATTGTTCTGTATTAAGTTTTAAAATATTATAATACTGTATTAAAAATGCAAATGAGGCATTAAGTAATTAAATATGCACCATTTGTATACATTTCCAGAACATAAATCTGAATATTGAATAAAGGTTCAGAAAATCTTGTTTCATTTTGTTGATATATAAATGTGTATTGCAAATTTAAAATCTATAGATGCAAATAGATAGAAAGTACGGTGCATGAAAAAATTAAAGTACGGTGTCTTGCCTTAATATAATAAACTGAATCCTACAGTGTATCATTCCAGAATAACAAATACGTTTTATTTTATTTTGCCACAGGCCATTGAGACTTTAACACAGAGTCTTCGATTATTGGAAAGAGAACGAAACGCTCAGCACAGACAAATACAAACATTACAAGGTCATCCATCTCAATGTTCTTTAATACGCTAAGATTTTAAAGGGGTCGTGACATGAGAAATCAAATTGGCCTTTATCTGTTGACTTATAAGAGGTCTTCGTTCCAATTAAAACATCCTGCACGTTTCACAGCTTAATGTCTTCCTCATTATAACCAAAGCATTTATTTAATCAAGCTCCGCATTTTGATAATGCGGGATCTGTGACATCACACAGGCAAATGAATTTGCATATGCCCGCCCCTAGAACAACACATCAGCCAATAGCTATTCATCAGCACACAATAGGCCCCGCCCACTGCCGTTCAGTCACTTAAAGGGATACCTTACCTCTGGAAAGATGAATGTGTATTTAAAATGGGTCATTTATGTAGAACAAATGTTAAATTATTTTTGAATTTGGAGCCTTCTAGACTGAGAAAAGCCAGAAAATGTATTTTTGGCTCATGTGGATGAAAGACAACAACTCCCAGAATGCACTTGCTTCGCTGCCCTACGAGGCCACTCCCAAGCCACGCCTACCAGTAAGAGCGCAGTTAAACAACTAGGCTAGGCTACTAGTTGACTCGAAACTTAAAAAACGCTGTTTTATCGTGAGTCTCCGTGACGAGTCTGCCCGGGATTGTCTGGAATTGGCCCAATATGTCCGGGATTTGGCTTTTGCGTTCTACAGTCGGCATTCATCATGTTTACTGTGGCGAGCAGGACGAGGCTGACGGCCGCGGGAGAACGACGCGAGGCCGGTGGCATGATTACTGATGAGCGACACCTGTGAGACGTATCTCGCCTCGTATCTCTCACGGAGGAGCGGGAATTTTCTTAGCAATGTTAAAACGCACATTAACCCATCACTTGTTTAGCGTTCATGTAAACACTACATTCAGATTCACCGATCGGTATGAATTCAGTTAGATTGAAACAAAAGGTGTGCTTGTAAACAATGAATGGCGACTGTAGAAAGCAAAAGCCGAATCCCGGACATTTTGGACGATCTTGACAGCCGGACATGTCCGGGAAACAGAGAATGGTAACCGCTACTACTCAGCTTTCTCCACAGAACAAGAGCCTGTTAGCTTAGCTTCCAATAAAAGATGGCTGACACTATTTGTACATTCTGTGAGTGAGATCCCAGCCTCTATGGGCGGGTTGAAAACATGCGGATCTAGCGCCTCCTACTGGCTGTAGTCTCTAGCCTCTGGACAAAAAATTAAGATTTTTGCGTCAATGGAGGTTTTTTTCCAGACAAAAAATACATAAATCTCTCATCTCAGGGGGGACACGAGGGAGGGAAGCACGGTCATTTGAAAATACTACAGGTTTTCTACTGATACAAAGCTTAATGCTTAAAGTATCTCTTTAACGGCTTACACCGAGTGTCGCGTCATGTCAAAAGCAAATAGAACTTATTATAATATTGGGCGCAGCATCTTTTGAATATTGAACTCCATTTTTTGCGATCTCTCTGTATATCTCTATGGCATTGCTGTCCAGGAGTAATTAGCTTTTGAAGTGGATTTACTTAATGTAAAGTTAACGAAAGTTATCATGAGGATTGTAATGTTTAAAGCAGATGTCTTAACAAATGTCAGTAGATCGGGAAGATTTTAAAACGAGCCGTTCATTCATAAAAACGCAAGAGCTGTGAAAATACAGACCGGAAGACAAAAGACTACATAAGGTCAAGTCAGGTCACCTTTATTTATATAGCGCTTTTTACAATACAGATTGTATCAAAGCAGCTTGCTTTGTTTTGTTTGTTTTGTTTATTTATTTATATAGCACATTTTAATACAACTGACGTTGCCCAAAGTGCTTCACAATAACAGAATAAAACAAAACAGTAGGATAAGTATACATATCACAAGAAGAAGACAACATAGACAGTAACCCATTTAAGATAGCTCTTAATTAGAGTATAAAAGATGTTTTTTTAGCATAGCTTTGAACATGGATAGGGTTTTGGCAGATCTTATCGATTGTGGGAGGTCATTTCATAGTTTTGGACCTGCTCGAGAAACTTCGAAACGAAAACCAGCTTCACAGTGATAACATGAAAATAATACATCAGTAAGTACACATTAAGTAAGGCAGATAATAATAATGTTAAATAATAATAAATGTCCACAACTAAGCAAGCCAAAATCCAAGTCAACAGTGGCAAGGAACCAAAACTTCATCAGTGACAGAATGGAGAAAAAAACCTTGGGAGAACCCAGGCTCAGTCGGGGCCAACAGTGTATGATTATGATTCAGGCAGCATTACAAGTCAGATTGGATCAGAACATTTAGAGTATTTATCCATTTCCATTTGGTTGGAGGTCGGAGTCATCACGCCGGCTGGGACTTCAGGGATGCGTCATGATGAGTCCAGGTGCAGGTCCACCATCTGATCCGGATACAGCCGGGATCACGTTGACTTCAGTAACAGGGAAGTCATACAGACATACTCCACACATTTGAGTCTGCTGAAAACAGGACAAATGAAAGAGTGAAAGAACGTTTGCTTTGACACATCCAGTTTAAACAGCTGGTTTGCGTCTCTGTACAGACTTCACAAGGATCCCAGTGTCAGAAATAACTGGATGATTTATTTTAATGGCCTCCTGGATCGCATCAGAGGATCATATGTTTGCTCGGAGCATTTAGTTTTGTAAACGAGGCAGAGTAATGGAGAGTTCACTAAGAAACTGTTGTTAAAAGATGACTGTATTGGATCTGACAGCAGCTGCATCACAAACCGGAAGTTAATGTTTCATAATGCTTTGTCTGTAAATTACGGTTTTATATACATGTTGTCAAAACACTCAGTCGTGTGTAATAATACGGTTTCCTATGCAATGATGTAAGCCAATCGGGCATTTACTGACAAGCCTTAAAGGAGCTGCGCCTTAATTATTTTTTTTAAATTTCAGACAGAGAGGCAGAATGAAGGTGGAAAAGTCATTTTTCTACATACAGGTGATTATCGAAAAATTTGAATATTGTGCAGAAGTTAATTTATTTCAGTAATTCCAGCTTATATGAAACCCCAAATTCAAAATTAGAATGAAAAGGTTTTCATTGTTGTAAGCCAAAATCATCAAAATAAAGGCTTGAAATATCCCACTTTGCTTGTAATGAGTCTATATAATATATTAGTTTCACCTTTTAAGTTGAATTACTGAAATAAACTTTTGCACGATATTAAAATTTTTCGAGTTTCACCTGTAAATTTGTTGTTTTTTTTTGTGCAAAAATTGTTATTACTAAAACTATATTAATATTATAAGTGAACCTCAAGGAACATATTAAAATAAAAGTCCATGTCATGAGCCCTTTAATGAATACGTCTTTTCAATAAGTAATTTAATAGAATATGCCAAGAACAAAATCTGCTCTGTTTGAGTTGATATGAATTGTTGCAGAGGAGCAGAAGAGACTTCAGGATAAACTGGAGGAGAGAGAGCGGGATGTGGAGCGGAGATCATCAAGCCCTGGACCGGATCGACGGATCGAGCAGTGGAAGAGAGAGATGGATCGAGAGATGAGCAGCCTGAGAGCTCAGATCAACCGAGCCACGACTCTAGGAAACCAGGAAGAAAGGTCTGTAGTGACTCTTTTGTGGCATCTGTGAAAAATCAGTAAAAAATTGTCAAAAGTTCAGAATAATTATTATTTTTGTAATGCTTTTGAAAGAAATCTCTTCTACCCACCAAGGATTCATTTATTAAGTCAAAAATACATTGCACAACAGTAATATTGTGAAATATGACAATTTCAAATTACTGTTTTCTATGTGAATATATTTTAAATATATATATATTCCTGTGATCAAAGCTGAATTTTCAGCATCATTACTCCAGTCTTTAGTGTCACATGAATCTTCAGAAATCATTCTAATATGCTGAGTTAGTGCTCAGTTATTAATTATTTCTGGTGCTCAAGTATTAATAATGGTTCATATTATTATCAATGTTGAAAACTGTTTAATATTCAGTTAACTATTTTAATAATGTTCAAATATATTCAAGTAGAAAAGTTCTTTTAAATTGTAAAAATGTTTCAAAATATAATTTTTTTTTTACTTAGTAGTAGAGACTTATTTTTTTAAAAACATTTTAAAAAATCTGAATTATTTCAAACTTTTCACCAGTAGTGTATATTTTGGCTGTTAAACGATTAATCGCAATTAGTCGCATCCAAAATAAAAGTTTGTGTTTACATAATAAATGTGTGTGTCCTGTGTATAATTTTTTTATATATTTAAATACACACACATGCTTGTATATATTTAAGAAATGTTTGCATGTATATACTGTATATATATTTATATATAATTTATATTATATATATATATAAATGATAAATATTTTATATATAAATAACACATTTTTCTTGAATATATACATGAATGTGTGTCGTGTGTGTATTTATATATACAAAATAATTATACACAGTACACACATTTATTATGTAAACAAACTTTTATTTTGGATGCGATTAATCGTTTAACAGCCCTAGTATATTCTTTTTTTAAAAGTGTTGCAAATATATTGTGAATATTCACATATCGACCCGACCCTGTCATGCATATAATCTAATCTAAAAAAGTCAATAGTTTAAAGTCAAGATGAAATCAAAACTGACCCCAGGTGTGCTAGTGATCAGCTTGTAGTAAACAGCTTGTGCTTGTACAGACACTGATTGTTTGTAATATTTGTCCGTCCACAGTTTCAGCTCTAAACTCCGCAGAGAAGAACTGGAGCAGCTCAGGAGAGAGGTGGACATTCTCAAAAACAAACTGAGTAGGTCGTATACTAGTCACTTTTCATATATGTGACCCTGGATCACAAAACCAGTCACGAGTCGCACGGGTATATTTGTGGCAATAGCCAACAATGCATTGTATGGGTCAAAATGATCGATTTTGCTTTTATACAAAAATCATTGGGATATTAAGTAAAGATCATGTTCCATGAAGATATTTAGTAAATTTCCTACCGTAAATGTATATAAAAAAATATTTTTGTGAGTGAATGCAGCAACATTGTGAACATCGTTAAAGGTTATTTTCTCAATGTTTATTTAGTTTTTTTGCAGCCTCAGATTCCAGATTTTCAAATACCGGTAGTTGTATCTCGACCAAATATTGTCCTATCTTAACAAACCATGCATCAATGGAAAGCTTATTCATTCAGCTTTCATATGATGCATAAATCTTAATTTAAAAAAAATTGACCCTTGTGACTGTTTTTGTGGTCCAGGGTCACATATGCGTTTGATGCCATAGATGCATGAACCGACTGTTCCACCTGTGCATATCAGGTATACGCTATAATGTTACACGCGTAAATCAAACTCTTTCAGTATATGAGTGTCCTGTTATTACAGTCAGGGCTTTCTGCCAGTGCAAATGCACTTTGTGTTAAAATAAACACATGCACGCGTGTTCTACTGCTTCCTCTGTCACGCAAATAAACATCACGCTTCGAGACTGGCTGTGTTTGTGTTGGCTTCACATTCATAACCACTTCGATACTGATAGACATTCTGACTCTGGGCATTTTGGCTACATCTATATCATGCTCATGAATGTTAAAAAAGCAAACTGGTTTGTGTTTCTGTAGTGCGGCAGGAGGAAGATACGTTCCAGCTCCAGTCAGAGGCCAGAGAAACAAGGAGACAGTATGAACGCAGCTCTAAGGTAAACGCACATATGTACAGTATCATTCATTCATTTCTCTATCTTTTAAAGAAATGAATACTTTTACTCAGCAAGGATGCATTCAATTGATCAAAAGACAGTAAAGACATTTATTTAGCTTTTTCTGATTGTCTGTATGGTATCTTTTGCATTGTACTAAATATAATATTTAACATTTTACCTAAAGGGTGTTTTTTTTTCTTCTAAAGTTAGTCAAGATTTGAATTGACTGTTGCTACTGTATCTTTAATATGCATTTAAAATGACTTCCGTAAATGATAACTCCTTATGCAAATGTATATTGCATATTATATATGTTGTGAACGAGTGGTTTTTGCGGTGTAGTTTCAACAAATAGCATGTTCCGGTTCAGTCTCATTTCACAGCTCATGTGATGTTTGTATTCTGCAGACGTTAGAAAATTTCACAGATTCACACCGCGCACACAGTTTTGAACTAGCTCGGATGGTGTCACAATACCAGCACACTCAACAGGAAGTACGTGACCTCAGGTGAGTGTGTCCTTAAAGGGATACTTCAGCATTTAGCATTAAGCTTTGTATCAGTAGAAAACCTGTAGTATTTTAAAATGACCGTGCTTCCCTCCCTCATGTCCCCCTGAGACGAGAGATTTATGTATTTTTTGTCTGTAAAAAATCCTCCAATGACGCAAAAATCTTCATCGGAGGATTTTTTGTCCAGAGGCTAGAGACTACAGCCAGTAGAAGGCGCTAGATCCACATGTTTTCAACTCGCTTTCAACAAGCTAACAGGCTCTTGTTCTGTGGAGAAAGCTGAGTAGTAGCGGTTACCATACATCCCTTTTCCCGGACATGTCCGGCCGTCGAGATCGTCCAAAATGTCCGGGATTCGGCTTTTGCTTTCTGCAGTCGCCATTCATTGTTTACATGCACACCTTTTGTTTCAATCTAACTGAATTCATACCGATTGGTGAATCTGAATGCAGTGTTTACATGAACGCTAAACAAGTGATGGGTTAATGTGCGTTTTAACATTGCTAAGAAAATTCTGTGCTGCCTTGGCAACTAGATGAAATTCACTTTTTTATTTTTTATTTTATTTTTTTATATTTAATTTCAGTTTATATTTATTGGTGAAACTCGAAAAATTTGAATATCGTACAAAAGTTCATTTCAGTTTATATTTACTGGTGAAACTCAGTAAATATAGCCATAATCCATAATCATCAAAATTATAACAAATAAAGGCTCGAAATATCTCACTTTGCATGTAATGACTCTATATAATATATTAGTTTCACCTTTTAAGTTGAATCACTGAAATAAATTAACTTTCGCACGATATTCGAGTTTCACCTGTATTTTATTTCATGAATCTATAAAAAAATTTTAGCTAAAGATAATAACCGTGATAAGAGGAGGCCGCTTTATTTTCTGTGTGATTCAGAGTCACAGTCTCTGATCTGAAGGACGAGGTGAGAGGTCTGGTCCTGAGAGACTCTCTCCTGCCCACACCTGCACAGGTCCCACAGAAACCAGGTGAGCGCAGCTGTGAACACACACTCATTAAAGGGGCGTAATACTTTTTTTTTGTTCCCTCTTGAAGGTCAAATATAAGCCAAAAACCTTAATTTAGCCTCTCTCTGTCATCTGGAATTGCCAGAGATTTCTGTGCAATTTCCCTCTTTGCATGTGGGGTCCTTTCATTGTTCTCTTGCACCTGTGTGGTACCAGTGGTAACCGTGAAGACGAGGGCCGAGAGACGCGTGTCGTCAGCGTCGGAGGATGATTTCAGTCCCACTCCCAGTCTGGCCGAGATCAGCTCAGACGAGTTGGATGCATCCTGGCTGGAAGAACCAGGTGACACATGGACACATGACACGAGAGATACACATGCACTGAAGGGTGAATCCTATTTCACTGTAAAAGCTAAATAAAATTTGCCTTTAGTACCTTTTTTCATTATTAAGGTACACTATGCAACTTTTTTTTTGTTCAAAAATAACCAAATTTAACGTTTAAATGAGTCAATGCATCAATCCTTCTTCCAAAACGTGTTTTTGTCTTACCCTGATTCACTATGGTGAGCCTATTATAAGTGTTTATATTTTAGACCTGACTCTGTGTCTCGTCATATCTGTAAATATAGAAAAGTGCTCTGGCTACTTTGGTGTGTTAGTGGCATATGTTGTGGCGCTTTTCCACTGCATGGTACGGTACGGCTTGCTTTAAATGGTACCACCTCTGTTGAGGTTCCAAGCGTACCGTACCGATACTAAAATGTGACGTGAAAACAATAAAGATCACTGATTGGTCCGACAGAATCGTCACTACCAGCGCCATTGTATTTGGGACACGAGACACCAAACCCGCTAGATTTAAATAGCCAGTAACATAAAATAGCACCTGATTTTAAACTACTTGCTTGACTTGCTTGAAGAAGAAGAAAAAAAACTTCCAAAAAAGAAATGGCTGAATCGTGGTCTGGACGCAGTGCAGATGTTCCTCTCGTTTATTGCAGAGGAGCGGATCAACTATAACGATCAGTCTACAATCCCACCCACTTTGAAGCGGTACTAACTGCAGTGGAAAAGCAAACCGAGCTAAAGCGAACCGAGCCGTGCCAAGTCGTACTATGCAGTGGAAAAGCTCCATAAGCTGTTGCAACGAGCGAGAAAGGTTGACATGGAGCCGCTAAATCTCCAACCTCCGGGGAATCACCCGTTTTATACAAATGCCGAACAGAGGAGAGTGCTGGCTAAAGAGAAGGTGACAGAGCTCGTAATAAAACAAGAATCAACATCGGCTTGGCTTTTCGGAGATGGCGCGAACTGAGGGATTTGAAATGTTGTAAAAGCAATGCGGAGATAATGGCGTTTATATTATTTAAGAAGGTATTTTATTGAACAGATAGATCTCGGAGTTCACTGTAAAGCATTATCTCTAGTGACTGGTCATATTCATCAGCACAACCGAAACATGTTCTTCCGCAAAACGCCTCCAGTTTTTTTAACCACTAAAGGGCTAAGCGTTACATAGTGTATATTTAATTAAGCGCAAACGAGCTGCAGATAAACTATACTTAATTTTTTCTGTTGTATTTAGATTTTTTTTAAAGATGACAAAACAACAGCTGGAGTAATTGTTATTATAGTATCGTATAGTGTCATTGATATACTACTATAGTTTTTGTTAATATTTTGAACACATTTGTACATTTTCTGCTTTAATTTTAATTTTAACGTTGTAGTAATTGTTGTTTTTATAATTCTGTATGTGTGTGTGTATATAAATATATATGCATGTATGTTTACAGAAACATCCTCTGATGCACAACCTTGGACACATCATCAGTGTTGTTTCCAGGAGTCACTGGGTGTTTCGGGTCTTACAACAGACACCCTCGTCCAGGCGACCCGACCGAGGCTGATCAGACCCCGGCCTGTGTCCAAGTGGCATTCTACTGCCCCCACTGCTCTCCCCTCTTTAACCAGAGCCATCTGGATGCTTTTTCCGCTGCCTCCACGTTGTTGCCTATGGCTCTTCTTCGGTTAGCACCTGTTATGCCCAGCGCACCGTAGGCCTTGTTCAGGGAGTAACTGGCGAATCCCCTACTGCCGACCTCTACTGGCATACACCTGGTCCTCCATCCGTTTCTCCGACAATCCTCCACCAGTTCTTGGTATTTCTCCCTTTTTCTCTCTTGAGCTTCCTCCATCCTCTCCTCCCAGGGCACTGTCAGCTCTAACAAGATCAGGTGTTTTGTGGCCTCAGAGACCAAGATGATGTCAGGTCTCAATTTGGACTGGGTGATGCGTGTTGGGATT
>JARPMJ010003561.1:0-90582 GCA_033366665.1 Phoxinus dragarum
AAGAAAAAACACTTTAGTTAGACCCAATTTTGTAACTCTTTTCATGACAATTTAAAGAAAACCCTATAACTTCAATATGAAGTAACTATCCGTGAAGAATTCATATCACACAACTCAGCAATGCTGAAATCACATAACCAGAAGTTCATCTGCTGATCAGAAATGTGAACTTTCTACTGACTGAACGACGAGTTGAGATTATTTTCTGTTGTAACTGAAAGCTGCAGCAGATGTTGTTGACGGATCAAGTGAATCTGAATCCGGAACATTCTTTCAATTGTGAACAGTTTTCCTGAGGCGATTTACTGAACATCGTCTCACCTGTAAAACGTTGCTCTCCGCCTCCTCTCCTGTACGGACCTCCACCTTCTCCAGAATGCACTTCTTGGCAGTGGCTTTGGTGTACGCGGCTGCCGACTCTTCTAGAGACTCTGTTACACTGTGATCTGACATATGCACAGAGAGAAAAACGTCAGGATGAACTGAATGTAGCATAACTTAATCAGAAGATCTCCCTACTATGGGGAAGGCTTAGCTATTAATTGACCCTTCGCAGGGAGTTTGATTGACAGGCGATCTGACCAATCATACTTCGCCATCCGCCATTTTGTCCGACAAAGCAGTCAGGAGAGTTAGTAGATTAACATGGGAGGATTTGAACTTGAGAAGCGGAGTGTACTGACGCCTTTCCGCTGTTAAAACAACATTCCTTCTGATGTTCATTCATGTTTATTTGATGCTATAAATGAACTAGAAGGAAGAGATGATCGGTTCACGAGCAGCTTTAACTGATGCTCTACAGCGATCTGTCACACACATTAAAGAGCCACAAAACGATATTTATAGTTTAAATTTATTTAAAAAAAATGACCAAATTTGAAAGTTGAGACTGTTTCATATCAAAAGTAAGCTGGTCTGTCCTGTCTGTCAGTGTCCTCAGTGTGTGTGTGTAATGGAACCTACTTTTCTCAGGTGTGGCCTCTTGTGATGACGGCTCGGACGCTGGAGCCGAACTGTCTTTAATGGCCTCTGTTGGCGTCTCGCCTCCTGTCGGGGGACTCTGGAAGAGTTCACACACACACACACAACTAGGTTTAAACACCTCTGAAATTTCCAAAACAATTAATTTACTGTATTTTAACTGCCGTTTGCTGAAATATTTGAAGAAATAGTTCACCCAAAATAAAAACCGAATAGGTTATCATCTGTTCTGTTATGGTGCTTTTTTTGGAGTCACCTCCTACTTTCAGTGTATGGAAAAGAGCAGCTTGGACTTTCTGCTAATCTTCACTTTTTGAGGCTAAACAATGTGAGCAGGAGTAAATTATTTTTGGGTTTATTTTTGAACTACTCCTTCAAATACTATTATGTAAGAGTTGATTAGTCTGTATATATACATGTGAAACTCAAAAAATTTGAATATCGGGCAAAAATTGCCACATTGAGGCAGTAATTCATGCAAAAGGGGCCCAAACCAAGTACTGAGTACATATGCATGATTATACTTTTCAGAGGGCCGACATTTCTGTATTTAAAATCCTTTTTTTTTTTGATGAGCTGTCATTGATTTCATGTAATATTCTAATTTTCTGAGATTTTCAATTTGAGGTTTTCATAAGCTGTAAGCCATAATCATCAAAATTACAACATAAAGGCTTGAAATATCTTACTTTGCATGTAATGAGTCTATATAATATATTAAGTTTCACTCACTTTGCATGTAATGAGTCTATAATATATTAGTTTCACCTTTTAAGTTGAATTACTGAAACTTTTTGCGCGATTTTCTAGTTTTTCGAGTTTCACCTGTATATATATATTTTTTTTAAAACAGGAGAGAGAAAAATGTGTCTGTGGTTCAAATCCACTCACTAGTACTCTCTCAGACATGTTCTGGCCAAAAACGAACTTGGAGCCTTTATCCGAGCTGTTTGTGGCATTGTTGGAGCTGTAAAACAGAAGCAGATTTACAACACACAGTTCCCGGGCCAGAGAGCGAACAGCAGTTTGGATTCAGGGAGGTCTATTGAATCAGTTACCTAGCGCTGCCCATGTACTGTAAGAAATAATTGGTGCCGCCAGAATCTTGTGTGGAGTCTTTTGAGTCACTGGACGTGCTGTTTTCATCCAACTGTTCAATAAAAACACAGAAAGAGAATTGGAGCATGAACACAAACACTCCCGAGGAAATTTGTATGGTGCTAATTTGCAGCTGTGAATAAAGAACGAAACAAATGCACAGGTGAGTCAGCGCTGACCTTCGCTCGCTCTTTGATATTCTGCCCGAACACAAACGAGTCCACTGCACAGTCCTTCTTCTGACTGCTGTCGTCTTTCTGTCCTCCTCCATTTTCTTCTCCTTCCTTCTCTCGCTTCTGCAAAGAAATACAATTATTGCAGATCCGCTTAACATATATGTGACCCTGGACTTTGAAATTGAGATTTATACATTGATGTATGGTTTGTTAGGATAGGACAATATTTGGTCGAGATACAACTATTAGAAAATCTGGAATCTGAGGGAGCAAAAAAATCTAAACATTGAGAAAATCTCCTTTAAAGTTGTGCATTTATGTTCACGATTGTGGTGCATTCACTCACAAAAATACATGTTTTATATATTTACGGTAGGAAATTTACTAAATATCTTCAAGGAACATGATCTTTACTTAATATCCTAATGATTTTTGGCATAAAAGAAAAATAGATAATTTTGACCCATACAATGTATTGTTGGCTATTGCCACAAATATACCCATGCGTCATGTGACTGGTTTTGTGATCCAGGGTCAAATGTGTCTGATTGGCCATAGTGTTCACTCGCTCAACATATACGTCTCTCTGATTGGCCAATGCGTTCAATAATCAATGCTTCAAAAACATTCACAGAGCGTTTGAAAGCAGGGAAGTGTTGATCATTGTAGCCAATCATAGACATAAATCAAAATAAAATAACTGTGCCAGAAGAACAGCGTAACCTTTATTATGTCTGGTCTCTTGGTATCATCTCAGTGAGCTTTAAATTTTGCACATGTGCAGTAAGACGATATTAGCATTTTCCAAAGTTCTAGTGTGGACGAGAACATTTTGAAAAACGATAATGTGGTCAGAAAGAGTTTTTATATGAAAAAGCAATTTTTAAATGCATCCAAATGTCACAGTTCACCACAATTATGTAACATTACTGCTGCTTAAAACCAAGAAGATTAACTCTAGAGTGAAAATGCAACTAGATAAGACTGCGACTAGATCACAATGTAATTTCTAAACAACTATCTATTAGTCATTACTACACACCCAGGTCATCTCAACGATGATCAATGATTACAGGTGACGGAGATATTTACGAGATGCTCTAAACAGAATGCAATTAGTTGCGATTCATTTATCAAGTGTTTCCATCTCAGATGTTTGTGCTGTATGTCCTCACCGGTGATTTGTCTGAGCTCTCTGTGTTGTTCAGGAAAACGGATCGGTTTTCTGATGATGAATCTCCAAACTTCCCCACTCCATTTGTTCCACAGCTGGAGTCTGCGAGTGAAAAAAAAAAAAAAAAAAAGGCATAAACTAACAGCATCACACTCTCAACACACATTTCCAGTGCTAAGGAGTCATGAATACTAGTGGTCATCCGATACGTCAACTAGTCGACCATATATCTAACTAGCATGGTGACTGATGGCCGATATAATGCTGATACATACATAATATAACTTAACGACAAATGAGATTTGCTTCTTTTTTTTTTAAAGCTGAAAAAATTACCACAACATTCACTAAAAACAATGAAAACTGACAATGTTTATTTTCTGTTGACAAGGTCGTCTGTAGCTTTTGGAAGTCATACAAGTAGGAAAAACTACTCAGATTAAATGGTCCAGCCAGGATAATTATTGGCCAATTAATTTTTAGCATTTCATTTTGGTCTAGAGATCAATTGTTTTAATATATTAATCATCATGAATATTGAATAAGTCATCACCTAGAAGTGGCACCAACCAGTCTTCAGTAACTGATTATAGCTTAGTTAGTTGTATACATGCTTGTTTATAGCTCCTAACTTAAAACGGGCCTTGTGAATATGAGGAATGATTACCTCACATACAAACAGCTTTAGCTATTTAGCTATATAACCGATTAAAGATGCTTTAATAAATCAGGGCTATTCACTTAAAGTTCCAAGAGGTCCAGTCTCTATATTTCCTTCCAGCAAAGCTCCGGGCAATCTGTGTCGTTAAAATACAGAAGGAGACTTGTCTAAATATTTTTTATAATATATTATATACATACACTATGCACTAAGCGAGTGTACCTGCATTGACAGTAGACATAGCATTTTCCTTCATGTCAGTCCTATATTCATAATTCACTACTGACTAGGGCTGCACGATAATGGTTAAACTTTACGATTATTTTGCTCAAAATTATAATCACGATAATAAATTACGATTATTCTCATTTGAGGAATTACAGAGAAAGAGAAGAGACTTGTATATAAATTGCATAATTATCAAGTGGTAATATAATAGGACTAACGGCCATTTCGCACGTTCTTTACCAACCTGCACTTCACCTAAAAGGCCTGTAGGTGGCAAGTCAATACAAAATGCATGGTTTTGATGAGCGCTTTGTGATGCGTCTTTACATTAGATCTTCTAAGCGACAATTCGGTTGCAAATGAGACAAACAGATCCAGAGCGCTCAGCAAATTCATACTGCAAAGAACGATAGCCTACTTGTTGATAGACACTGAAAGCTGTCGTTTTCAACTGATTCACATCACGAGAACTGGTAAAACCTTAAACTTCAAAAGACAGAACAGTGAAATTCCTCATTTCCAATAATTACAAATTATTGTTCATTTAATTCTGCAAACATAATCCCAAATAATAAGGTTGAGATCCAAGTTTAGATTTTTCCCCAAATAAAATCGCAGAAGGTTTGATTGGCAGCACAAGTGGTTTGTGAAGTAACAGACTGGCTGTATGACAGTTTCATGTAAGCAGAATATCGCTTTGGAGATCGCTAAACTCCAGTGCATGTTTGTTTTCAGATCATCAGTGCTTTTTCCTCAGTGTAGAGCGAGCATGTGTGCGCAGGGTTGCCAGATTACACAAATCAAGTAAAACACCAGGCAGAACAAAAAGCTCTTTTGGGGGATTAAAGCTATTTACATCTGGCAACTACAAACATCAACGCTTGCGTTCACTTGACGCAAATGTCAACAACAAAAAGAGGCGTTTTCAGGATGAATGAGTAGGCAAATATCGTGACGATTATTTAAAATTAATCGAGAGGCAGAGATCGTTATCGCGATTAATCGTGCAGCTCTACTACTGACTGACTCACTCATAAAGACAGTCTTTGCCACCATCTATTAATGTATGTAACTTCTGTTGCTGTTCACAGTCAGGGACTATTTTTTTCCAGCGGAAGGAAGGCTTTTAGTGATTTTACTTCATGAAAGTTGCATAGATACATAATTTTCACGTGGTAACCGTTTTATAAAAGCAATAAGGTACTCGAGGCTAGTGCTGTATCGTACCTTATTGCTTACTAGGGCTGAACGATTAATTGCATTTGCGATAATATCGCGATTTGATGAAACGCGATTTTGTAATCGCAAAAGCTGCGATTAGACTCTGGTCACGTGACACGCGATCGTAAAGCAGTCTGCACTGCAGATGAAGCATCAACTTGGCACGCTACGCATATAGGCCTGGCATAGGCTCCAGGAAAGAACAGTTTGTTTAATTTATGTGATTGTGTTATAGATTATCTTCAATTATTCAGATAATTTCAGAATCGAGTCTGAGCTTAGTTTTAAACACAGATGCGTGATGACGCTGCGTGCGCTTTTTAACAACCGTATTCTGCTTGCTTCTAATTCCTCTGTCACACACATTCGAACCTTCCGAAAAATAGTCTTTCATACAGTTCGGAAAAGTTGAAGCGAATTGGACATTCGCGGGCTTCATTGTACTACTAGATCGTATGGCACATATGCGCTGTGAAATACTCGCGCTTTCACTAGTAGTGCGCGGTCTCGCCCGCCGGTATTTTCCTTACAAATGCTCTATAAAGGCATCGTATGTATTTTGGAATGCAGTTGGCTTATATATTAAAAATAAAAATATGAAAACCATCGACAAAAGCTGCTTTCAATTTCAAATACTCACGTCCGCTTTGTGAAGAGCGCTCTCACATGCGGCTGTGAGCGACTCTGTCTACGTGTACTTGCATTTCAAAATATGACGCGAAATTAATGTAAACAGTCAGTTATTAAACAGACAGGACAAACCACATCTTATATTTCAAAAGAGATCTGTGCATTAGTGTGAAGCAGCTTATCGTATGTAAACTGATAAAGAAAAATCACTGAATCACAGCTCTTGATTAGAAAACATTCAGACTACTCTTAAATACTGAAGCACTCTTTGTTTATTGCTTGTAATGTTTTTTCCCCACTTTGATAGCTTTTATGTTTTGAAGATATTCGTTGATATAGCCTATTTAAAATTCTTAACATGTAATTGTATTAATTTCGTTTTTAAATGTGTAATTATTTTTAAAAGTAGCCAACTTATAATTACATATTAATAAAACTTCAAATATTTATTTCATTACATAAGATTAATTAATAAATAAAAAAAGTTGATCGGCTCATGAGGTGCCTAAAGATTCCCATCCATATTTTACAATGATTTATTGCTTGTGTTTGTTAAATAATATAAAAGATAAAGAGCTTAAAAAATAATCGCATATTAAATCGCAATCGCAATATTGGTAAAAATAATCGCAATTAGATTATTTTCCAAAATCGTTCAGCCCTATTGCTTACACACACATATAATATATTTTATAAAAATATCTATTTGATTTATTGATAATGTTTTCTGTGTTTTTGGTTGCAGAGATTAAATCACGATGCTGACTTTCATATTCCATAGTATTTTTTTTTCCAAGCCAGGGTGCGCTGTTTGAAGATGTCTGCTTTATGCCCGGTTCAGATTACACGATTATTTTGTCTGTTCCGATAGTCACTGTGTCAGATTACGCAATTATTTTGTCTGTTACGATAATCACTGTGTCAGATTACGCGATTGTTTTGTCTGTTACGATAGTCACTGTGTCAGATTACGCGATTATTTTGTCTGTTACGATAGTCACTGTCAGATTACGTGATTATTTTGTCTGTTACGATAGTCACTGTGTCAGATTACGTGATTATTGTCTGTTACGATAGTCACTGTCAAATTACGTGATTATTTTGTCTGTTACGATAGTCACTGTCAGATTACGTGATTATTTTGTCTGTTACGATAGTCACTGTGTCAGATTACGTGATTATTGTCTGTTACGATAGTCACTGTGTCAGATTACGCGATTGTTTTTGTCTGTTACGATAGTCACTGTGTCAGATTACGCGATTATTTTGTCTGTTACGATAGTCACTGTCAGATTACGTGATTATTTTGTCTGTTACGATAGTCACTGTCAGATTACGTGATTATTTTGTCTGTTACGATAGTCAGTGTGTCAGATTACGCGATTATTTTGTCTGTTACGATAGTCACCGTGTCAGATAACGCGATTATTTTGTCTGTTACGATAGTCACTGTGTCAGATTATATGATTGTTTTGTCTGTTACGATAGTCACTGTCAGATTACGTGATTATTTTGTCTGTTACGATAGTCACTGTGTCAGATTACGTGATTATTGTCTGTTACGATAGTCACTGTCAGATTACGTGATTATTTTGTCTGTTACGATAGTCAGTGTGTCAGATTACGCGATTATTTTGTCTGTTACGATAGTCACCGTGTCAGATAACGCGATTATTTTGTCTGTTACGATAGTCACTGTGTCAGATTATATGATTGTTTTGTCTGTTACGATAGTCACTGTCAGATTACGTGATTATTTTGTCTGTTACGATAGTCACTGTCAGATTACGTGATTATTTTGTCTGTTACGATAGTCACTGTCAAATTACGTGATTATTTTGTCTGTTACGATAGTCACTGTCAAATTACGTGATTATTTTGTCTGTTACGATAGTCACTGTCAGATTACGCGATTATTTTGTCTGTTACGATAGTCACCGTGTCAGATTACGCGATTATTTTGTCTGTTACGATAGTCACTGTGTCAGATTATACGATTGTTTTGTCGGTTACGATAGTCACTGTCAGATTACGTGATTGTTTTGTCGGTTACGATAGTCACTGTCAGATTAGGTGATTATTTTGTCTGTTACGATAGTCACTGTCAGATTACGTGATTATTTTGTCTGTTACGATAGTCACTGTGTCAGATTACGCGATTATTTTGTCTGTTACGATAGTCACTGTGTCAGATTATACGATTGTTTTGTCGGTTACGATAGTCACTGTCAGATTACGTGATTGTTTTGTCGGTTACGATAGTCACTGTCAGATTACGCGATTATTTTGTCTGTTACGATAGTCACTGTGTCAGATTACGCGATTATTTTGTCTGTTACGATAGTCACTGTGTCAGATTACACGATTATTTTGTCTGTTACGATAGTCACACATATATACACACTCACTCACTCGCTCTCACGCTTGCTCGCACACACACTCGCGGTCGCGCACACACTCAAACCTGGTCAAGAACTACAGGAAACGTATGATCTCTGTAATTGCAAACAAAGGTTTCTGTACCAAATTTTAAGTTCTGCTTTTCTGATGTATCAAATACTTCTGTCATGCAATAAAATGCAAATGAATTACTTAAAAATCATACAATGTGATTTTCTGGATGTTTGTTTTAGATTCCGTCACTCACAGTTGAATACCTAGGATAAACCTGCAAAATCGGCAGTGTATCAAATACTTGTTCTCCCCACTGTACATCTGTATATATTATACAAAATACACATCTTACACACACACACACACACACAAACTCGCACTCACTCTTGACGGAACCCGTCGTGGAGGACCGAAAAAAAATAAAAACATGCTTGTCTTTTTATTGTGATGTCATGCAGAATCGCAGACGCAACGTCGGTTGTCGCCCACTATTACACACAATACGAGATTAAACGATCGAAACTTGCGTCTCGACGCCCGTTGTCATTTACGAATCCCCACGACACCTTACGTCAAACGGATCGTGCCAAAATCGTACTAAAATCGTGTAATCTGAACCAGGCATTAGACAACTATAATTAAATTAGCCCAACATTTTCTGGAATCCAGAAAAAATAAATAAACGGAATTTGGTTCCGGAAACAAAATCAGGTTTCAGGAAAACTAGGCCACTGTGGCTTAGATTTACACATCCGTTCTAAACACAACATGAGCCTGAAATGAGCTTCTTTCCAGAACAGGCTGAGACCTCCACATATTCGGTTGCTCTGAAAGCCAGCAGAGAGCATTATGGGATTTGTACATACTGGTCTTGACGGGTTCTGTGAGGGTCTTGGCCGGAGGAGCCTGTAGAACGGCTGGTCTCAGAACACTGCGCTGCTGTTCTTTGGGCTTCTGACTGGGAACGCCTGGAAAACAACCTACTAACGGATTGAATCAGAAACCAAACACCGCAGGGCAACAACACACACCAGTGTTTGAGGATCAAGTAGAAAGGGCTTAATTAGGTCTTGAGCAATGGAACAGCTAGTGTTGTTATACATTGCTAAAACTATTTTTGTATTCAAATAGAGGTTTGAGAGAGGACCGGAAGTGAAGTGGGGTCGGGAAGCTGGAACCTCGGGTGAGCCTGAGCACAATTACGCTACATGTCGGAGTGCTGATAACGAGGATATCTGCTCTGACAACTAAAACTATTTAAAATCATTCTTGTAAACTGAAATAAAATAAACATTACATATTAGATGCAACTTCTTTAAATTAAAATAAGTTGAAGTACTAAAATTACTAAAACTGAAATAAATTTCAACTAATGAAATGTATAAAAAAAAAACTAGGGCTGTCACTAACGATTATTTTGGTAATCGAGTAATCAGATTTTTTGGGTGGTAATAAAAATGGACCCAAGCCTTTAAAATAACTTGAAATACATAATGAGGCAATAAAATGTGGTTCAAATAAAGTGTTAAAAATAAGTAAACATGTGGTTTTATTCTGTTAAAATACATAGTGTACATAATGTATTATAACAAATGCCTGCAGAGGGCGCCAACAGCCTGGAGATTATTGTTGTTACACTTTATAGCATGATAAAATCATTGTTTAATACTGGCCAAACAACATTTAATGGACATCAAAACATGCAAAGTGAGAGCAAGCGATTCAATTTATTTTGAAATCGTGATGAACAAGTAGCATATTTAGAAAAATATTTATGTATTCTACGGTGTTGGCGTAGGTTTATAAATTATTTACCATACAAATCTGATGAAATGGTGCACATTGAGTTCCCAGATGAATGTTAAAAGCAACCAAAACTCATATGCAGAGATGGAGTTTGAGACGCTCCACGCATGTAAATGATAACGGATCATGTGGATCAGAATTTACTGTGAACCAAGACACACGTAACATGCACGCATGGAAATAAAGCGCATATTAAACCCGCAGGGCATATATTCACTTAATTGAATCGCAGCCTTTGTGATTTCACAATAGCACCATGTTTTCATCATTTTTAAATGGTTTTAATTTGTGCAGCCTTAGAAAACTGTCTAATAATGCGGTTCATGGATTCTCGTCCGTGGGATTCGCCATTCACGGTATTTTACCGGTTACTTGACTGTTAAATTGCAATCGAGAACTCAAATTTAATCAAGGAATCGTGACAGCCCTAAAAGAAATAACGAAAATGAAAAACGCATGTAAAATGGCTACAACCAACATTAAATTAAACCGAAAAGAAGTCAAGAAAAGGCTCATTCAAAGTAATAAATACTATAATATATAATGCTAAAATAATGTTCTGAGCCAGGGGTGCAAAACTCACCACAGCCCTGCAGTGTTTAGCATCAACCCTGATTAAACGCAACTGATCCAGCCGGGTGCACACTGTACGATTTTAATAGTCCTTTACGACTGTTGAACTGTATGAACACGTCACACTGTAGGATCTCAGTTGGCATTACGGTCAGAATGCACGGCAGTCAAGACACATTAAAAAAGGTTTAATACAATTAGACTCATCCTGAGTTTTACTTCATCAATCCGTGACACGTTCAGTGACAGTGAGATGCGTTACATGCAGGATTTAAATGGTAGCTAGCAAACAAAAACAATGGCTATATCCGAAACGAAAACAATGGCTATATCCGAAATCGCCGCCTATACCCTTAAATAGGGCACTATTTGAAGGGATAGCCATTTGTAGTGGTGTCCGAAACCATGGTGGACATTATTGAGTGCTCTCATTCAATCCCACAATGCACCGCAATAACGAATGTACAACCGATGTACGCTCAGCGGCTAGAGATGCACTGTGAGATTCACGAGTCGTATAAATTCTCACGTCTGATCAGAAGATGGCGCAGCTTAATAATCCATCCATTTTACAAACTGCTGGTCCAATGTGGCTGTAGCGTAATATCATGCAGGTATAAATTGATTAATAAATTGTTTGATAATGCTAGTTTCCATTACTAGCGCGCTTTTCATTACTAGTTTCAAATAATTATTAAAAAGCAAGCAAAAGCAGCAGGCCATTCTGGCGCACTCAGTGTCCGAGTTCACTCACTCCTTCAAGTGGACTATATTATTGGAGTAATGTAGGAACCAGTGAATGAGGGTATAGGGGGCAAATCTCTACCATTAATTGTGATCACGGCTGGCCTTGACAAAGAAAAATTAAAAACAAAAACAAACAAACAAAGACGATGTGTGTGGAGCAAGTGGTGGCTTGTTGTCGTCTCACTAAAGCCCCTTTCACACAGCGCGTTGATCCTGGGAAATTGCCGGAGTGCCTTCTGTGTGAACACAAACACGTCTCGGGATCAATCCCGGATTGGGGACCTATAACATTGCCGGTATCAGTCCCGGAACGCGCTCTGTGTAAACAAAAGCCGTAAGGTGTGTGTCGTAGTGATGGCGCTAAAGCTAGGATCGTTCGCCAGGTATAAAACGGTACGTAATGCGCTAGTTTTATGATCGCAGCTCATATCAAACTTAAGACGCTGGAGACATTACATGTCACATCGATGTCACGTGTCTTTACGGGTTGTGTGTGAACGCACGCACAGATTCCGTAAAATTACTGGCAGTGTGAATTAACCAAATATCAAACAATCCCGGGTCACATTATCCGTGTATTTTCCGGAACCTGTGTGTGAAAGGGACTTAATTGCTTCATCAGTTTCTGAGCTGATTTTGGCCTAGGATCAGATTAATCTTTTAGGATTCTCACCATTTGTCTCAGACGGCCAAAATTGTACAGTGTGAACCCGGCTTTATTTGAGAACTACAGGTATGTGTGTTGGAGCATGGTTGGAAGTAAACCGTAGGACTGTGGCCCTCCAGAAACTTAAGTTTGCACCCCTGTCCTAAGCAACATCTCATGAAGAAAGCGAAACATTGAAGCAAACGGACTTAAATCTATTTGAGGAGCTTTCAAATGTACAAGATGACATTTAAAAAAAGGAATGAAAGAGGAAGCTTCACAGTCAGACCCATTGTGACTAATTTCCCCAATCTTTCCTGCTCAGGAGAGTATATTTATGTGAGTAGCTACACACACACACACACACACACACACACACACACACACACGCAACAAAGCAGGAATGAGTTGATCTTACCTGAGCTTGGGGCCTGGCCATGAATGAGTGTGGGGGGTTTCAACCTGAATCCAACGGGCTTCTCTTCTGAGACAGACAAACAGAAGCATAAACATCTAAGACACTAAAGCAAACATCCCTCATGCAAGACGAGATAAGATCTCTCAGACAAACAAACACTCAAAAGTTAATTCGTATGTGGTCTCAAACACATCAGTTAGGAAATAAGTCGCATGAATAGCACACAACTCATACTCTCTCAATGCTATAATACTAGTTAAAGAAAGGTTTCTGACATTTTTAGATGCATACAGCTTCATATTTTTTACAAAACAGTAGACGGTGTGCAGTGAATACCACACCGTGTACACACTAGTAATGCAAACTCAGCCACAGAGTCTCTATATCTACATTGCCGTCAAGCTGTGCCTCATATCTATGGCCTTTAAAACGACTCTGACCACGTCCGGTTAAACTTAAGTCCCCTCCACAGGCCTCTGGACTTGATTTAGCACATTCCTGACAGTAGCCAGAACACATTTGGGTTTAGTGCGCTTGGCTTGGTCTGTGCGCTTTCTAATAGAGACCAAAATAGAAAGCTGTCTTTAGAAGCATGTACAGCATCTTCAATTTACATTACTCTGCGTAGCTCACTTTATCTAGAGGATGAGAGATCTGAAGCCACTCAGCAAATGTGCTTTAAATTAGGTTTATACAGTCTGACTATTGGGGTTTTAGGGGGCCTAAAAACAAACTTTTGGAAACGGTTTTCTAAGTGCAAGTTTTTGAAAACGATAGCATTAAATGTTTTCATGTAAACCCCAAAAACATGATTTTGTGAAAATGGTGCCATGTTAGTCTATAGATGCTAGGGGTGGAACGGTACCTGTATTCGTATAGAACCGAAACGGTACGGGCGTCACGGTTCGGTGCATGAATTTACACGGAGAATACATGGTAAAAAAAATCAATAAAACTCACGTGCAAATTAATAAATGTAATGCAGAACTACTGTTAGATACGCGGGTTCTTTATGGAAACCTTAAGCTAGGTTTGTATATGACTGCGCGCGCGCCTCCCCAAATGGACGAGGCATTAACTTCGCGCTCGCTGTAATTGTCCTCTAAACCATCAGGAATCAGCAGCGAGAAGTAGTAAGGTACATTCATGAATGTTTATTTTAGTACAACACTTTAGTACACTACAAAAGAATCGTGTAAAGCAGTAAACCAGATTATTCCCTGTGACATTAGAGAGAGAAAAAAAGATATGAGAACGTAACCTATAACTAAATTAGCGTTACATATTTTCTAAACATTTTTATTTAGTTTTGTGAACCTTTTTATAAAACATGGCCATTCATTTTTATTTATTCTTGACATCGCCAACTACTGGCCTGGCAGCAGAATACAGCGCTTTTAATCAAATTTTCGTGGATTCGTGTGAACGGGGATCGTTTCGACAGTGTTGTCGTCTGCACGCCAAAATAAAACAAAAAAGAAAAACATTTCCGTTTTAAGTACATCGTTGTTGTGTAAACTAACATACCCTGAATGTAATAATACAAATGTACTTATGCACCAATGCATCTTGTCAGTGTTTTTTTATATACATATAAAGTGCCTCAAGACAAGATTGCAAAACAATTTCATTATAATGCATCCCATTAATAGATGGAGAAAATCTGATTGTATGACCAGACAAAATATACAGCTTTTAAACAGGCAGCAAAATCTGATTGTTTGACATATCCAACTCAAATTTGTTTCGGGTTTTTTTTTTTGTCTGAATAAAAATGTGAAAGGAATCTGATGTTTACAAACCCAATCCAAACCACATCCACATGTGAAAAATGACAATGCGAAAACCAAATTGGACGTGTGCAGTGTAAACAAACCCTAAGACTGTCAAACATGACAAAGACCGTGTATGGCCGCAGAACAAAGCTGAAGTCATGAACTCAAAACAAGACATTTTGCCAGTTTCGAGTTCTATTAGTATTGCATCCTGATTAGTAGCTCCTCCCACTGTAAAATCTCATTGGTCCAAAGCCCTCCTCCACAGTTGCATACCGTATTTTCCAGACTATAAGTCGGACTTTTTTTTTCATAGTTTGGCTGGTCCTGCGACTTATAGTCAGGTGCGACTTATATATCAAAATGAATTCATACTGACTGAGATGAACCAAGAGAAAACATTACCGTCTACAGCCGCGAGAGGGCGCTCTAGTTAGCGGAGTTGTTCAGAAGCGACACCGAGGATGAAGAACAATGTATTCAGTGTTGTGGAGTGAGATCGGGAGCTTGGTGAACTTGCTTACCGGTAACTTGTTGGACTCGCTGGCTAATGTTAGTTTAGCCTATTCAGCCTCAGGTTAGGGCTGGGCGATATGACCAAAATCTCATATCACGATATAAGTCATCTCATATCCCGATAACGATATAGGTCACGATATAATACCTTTTCTGTAAATTCAATCAATTAATAATTTATATATATATAATTACCACATGGAAAATACTTTTAGTATATATCAAATAAAAGAATATTTGATATATATATATATATTTTATATCCTCAAAAAAAAAAATGGGCAAATGTTTGATTAAGAATGTAGAAATATAAAATATGAACGAAATATAAAACACTTTTCAAAAACAAATGATTACAGGCCCAACATAAAATATTGCTATATAAAATACCAAATGTAAAAATTCAATGGAAGATGTTTAAAATGTAGCCGCAGTCAGGGCTCCGAACCTGTTCAATGAACGAAAACAAACAAACAAAATTGACAGGAGCGAAACAGAAACCAAATCAAATTTAATCGTTCTGAACAGACACGCTTATTTGAAATTGCCATTAACCGGTTAACAACGTTATTTTATCGTTCTGTTAACTATTTTAATTTGCCAGTCAACCAATCACGAATTCAAATAGTACAGACTGAGCAAATGTGATATTGACGCGCATAGCCTATCCAACGTGAGTGAAATGCCCATGCTCAGCTGTCAGTCATCATTGATAAGTCGCAATGGGAATGCGCTGGCGTTAGTTTTCCATACTGTATGTCACCAACTGTCAAGAAATTAGGCCTACATTTAAGTGAAAATGAATAGCAGGTAATATGCAACTTTTTGTTTTTTGAAACCAGCGAAAATTGCAGGATAGTGTAGAACATGGATCCACACGTCACATCACGCACTTAAAGCGCTTCTGTGAACGGAGAAAACAGAATAAAGCTAAATATATAAAACTAATATATAGGCCTATATGCGAAATATAGGCTATTTGCCTTAAATAATTACAGATTAACAAAACGAAAGGAAGCATTTTGCTGAGCTTCGGATCATGCGACAGGGTCCAAAGTTCACAAAAAGGAAACCGAGATGTTAGAAAAGGGAACCGAGCTCTTTTTCTGTATTTTACGGCTTTAAAGTTTTGAATCATTTCTTGCTTCTGTCCGTATGACCATAAATTACGGAGTAACGGATTCCTGTTCCTGTGATCGCGCCGACGCTTCACGGCACGCGCACACGTTCTTGCATTGCTAACTTGACATAGCAGCATGTTCATTATCAAAATATAATAGTCAATCAAACATATAGAAATTTTACCAAATCATGTTCAGGCTACAGAGGTAGCCCCTCATTTAGGAACGAGCTCCTCGGTTTGTCCTGGCTGGTCCTGCTCGGAAACACCCGGTTCTGTCACCCTTCACTCGTCATGTTATTCATGTTTCTGCCTCATGGCGGCGTGTAAGATTGCAGTCCACCAAATGATGAAAAAGTTGCCGTAAACAATGTTTTTTGCGACACCACGATATGAACGATAGAGCATAATATGAATCGATAGACTTTTTATATCGTCCATCCGATATATATCGTCATATCGCACAGCCCTACCTCAGGTATATGTTCTTTATGCTATTGTGTCGCTGAATAACTGTTAATGTGTTACGCTAACACACCGGACACTATTCAGCCTGTTGTTCTGTGTGCTGTTGTGGAGCTGAATAACTTGCCTTTCCAGATTAAATGTCTGTTCTTGGTCTTGGATTTTGTGAAATAAATTTCTAAATAAATGCAACTTATAGTCCAGTGCGACTTATATATGTTTGTTTCCTCTTCATGACGCATTTTTTGACTGATGCGACTTAAACTCCGGAGCGATTTATAGTCCTGAAAATACGGTATTAAATATCATAATTTTTCTGTCCTCATTGATGTAGCCACCAGTGATCAGAACACTTATTTGATGCTGGACATCCGTAACATCGTGGCTGGTTAGGAAAACCGTGTTAAGATTCAAATCTTTATAGTTTCTAGAAAAAGATTGAAAAGTTCTTACCTGGCTCAGAGTCTGAATTACCAGTTGGAGACTGGCATAAACTTGAGGGCATAAAGATATTATTCTTGGGAACTGTAGGGCAAGCAAGAAAGAGAGGATCAGATGGGGGCATAAAACTTTCAGCCAAATAATACTTATTTCTGTCGATCCACTGCAGTGAAACAGATCGTTGTAGACTCACCTGAATGTGACGGGGGGAACTGGGTCAAAGATGAGGTCCTCTCTCTCTTTACTGGGGGACAGTATTCGACATCATCCCGATCTGAATCTGAAGAACACAATTCAAATCAATAGACCAAACAGAAACTAAAACTATTGAAGCACTCAAATTCTGTACACAGTGCTGAGAAGCGAAAATTCCCATTTTAAATTAATATTTTTGCAATAACTGCACAATTTTTTTAGAACTTTATTTAGAATTGGTAATAACTTCTTTCAATTGGTGAGACTTAAAAAAAAAAGTGTTATAAATTGCCATTTTTAATCGCGATTAATCGCGTCATTTTAATGATTAATCGTGATTATTCGCACCTTTTAAATGATTAATCGTGATTATTCACATTCTTATTGTGAAATTAAGCATACACTTATCTTGTTTAATGCATTTATTTTGTCATTTGCTATACCCAGCAAAGTAAAACATCAGATTGAAGGATGATTCTCACAAAATCTGCAAGCTTTTTTTCAAGGTAAACTTATGTCTTTCCAAAAAAAGACACTTGGAGACTCCAAAAGGACACCTAATAACCAAATGATATAAGAAGTCCATATAATTCATACATTTATGCATACCAAAACACACACGGAACAGAACAAAACTTTTCAGAATTCAGTGTACAGAGCTTGTTTACATTTTATACATGTCACTTTGCGATACTAAACAGGACCACATGGAGATGGCCAAAAAAAAAAAAAAACACCTTGACCTGACTGCATATACCTACTACAGTACACGGATCCATTCAGAATTATTAAACAATAATCGATCCGTGCATCGAAAGCACACATGCATGGTTTGATTGCGCATCAATAATAACGGACTCACGCGTGCTTACTGTACGATCCTGTACGTCACTGCAATCGTCTTTACCTTGATTACAATTCGCATCCATCAAAACTTTACTAGCGAGACGCTGGTTTGCTCTATCCAGCCGAGAAACGTCGTTTGCATATCATCTGGTCATACAGCGGTGGGATGTTTTGACATTCTGTTCAGTCTATTTCACACAGCGAGATGCGTGAGGGCTCACGCTCTTCAGAAACAATGACAGAATATGACAATGCTCGTGTTTTAAAGCTAAACAACAGACACTGGAATGAATAATTCACTGAAAACTGGACGCAAGTCACTGTTCTCTTTGCCATATCTGAGTTTTTTTTTTTTTACATTAGCTCTGTTTTGAACTGATTTTTTGAATGCTTTGGCTTAATGGATAATTGGACTGAACATTTTCCTGGAGTTTAGCGGCTTAAAATGATCCGATCGAAAACAAAGAAGCAAAATCTTGTGCAGATAAACTCCCTGACTCCCAAGATCATCTAACTGCGTGGCATAAACTACGGTAACAATGCAATTTTTTGTGCTTCATCATTATTTATTTGTTAAAGATATTTTTTCGTTAAGGATTTTGAATCAATCGCATGCGTTAGCGCTGACTAGTAACGTTGAGTAACCTTGTAGTAGCGCCCTAGTTTAAATAAAAAGCTGTAACGTATTAGTTGTTAAATGCATTATTGACTTTAAATTCAGACATTGACCTCCAAATAACTCTCATACTGATGTTTGGGTGATACAAGCACATCTGCATCCGACAATATATTTCATGAGACATTGTGTTAGTGTCTTACTGTCTGCATCCCATCACATATCATATACAAGTTATTTTCCAGCAAAACATCATCAGTCGGTGTTTACATGAAATATTAAAAACCTGATTCATTTCATGTGCATGCTGCTTATGTTTCTGTCTTCAACTGTTGGAAGTTTCATGTTTTTGATGAATTTTCTATTTAATCAGAATAACAAATGGCATTTTATGATATTTTTGGACACCGAAATTATAGTGCATTAAAGTCCAAACTAAAAAAAAAACCCGTCTATTTCAGGATTCATTGCAATTTCGGCCACTAAAAATAAGACCAATATTGGCCCAAAAAAAAAGGAACTTTCAATAAAAGATTATGACAAAAGCAAAAAAAGCAGATTTGATGTGATTATCCAGGTTTAAAATAGTGCAACAATACTGCAGTCCAGGGTTATTATAGTTAACTTAAACTAAGATTAAAACCATAAAAAAAATTGTTACTTAAAATACGTTAACTGAAATGTACAATAAAAACATATTTTACTGCATTTGCTAGTAACCATAGAAAGATTTCTTATTCCCATTTAGTTTAACTTGATGTGCTAAAAAAAACTTTTTAAAAAAAGAAAGAGAATAAAAACTATATAGCCATTTAAAAAAAAACTAGTCAAACATGTATGGCTGCTCGATTATGGCAGCAATCATAATCAAAATTATTTTTGGTTAATATTGAAAGCAAAATTATTTAACATGATTATTGGAGGGCGATGAGATCAAAGTTTTATTTCACGACATGAGTAATTTAACATTTTAGTGAAATTTCACAATTAGCAATACTTCAGCAAAAACTAATGCTAATTTTTTTTTTAAATAAAAGGTCCTCAAAAAAATTACATAAAAGAAAACAGTCAGTAATACAAGAACAAATAAATTAATTACAAACAAAAAGTACAAATAAAAACAACAGAACGAAAATACAAATTAAATCAACAGTGTTTACAGTGCTATTCAGATAATAGCCTAAAACAAAAATAACACTGCATACATAGTCTTACTGTACACATTAAATACAGATTAATCCTTATTAAAGCTACTTAAGTTATTCAGTCAAAATCAGTGAGTGATTTTCCTTTGTCATTTGTTGTTTGATTATCATTAATGACAAAGACGACAGCAGACTTATTAGGCTGACGTCACTTTCAGCTTGAAGCCGTCACGGATCCAATATACTGTTACACACCCATTTCTTTCTCAGCTGCATAAGTTGACCTAAGACATAAGCCACTGTGTTTACATGAATACTCTCCCAAAAGGCTTTTGGATATTTTTTTGTGTACGAGTTTAGGCGTGCACCCGAAACCCATTTGCAGCCACTTATTTGAATGTTAAGTTTGGGTTTTTAGGGAGAAATGAAAACGAACAGCTAGGAATGAAAGGATGTTGCACACCCGAAAGTCAATTACAATTTGGTCAGACTGTTGGGCATGTCTGAAATGTATGCTCATTCCAGTAAAAGACTAACCAACATCTCATGGAATATATTGTAGGGCACATGTGCTTGTCATTCTGCACATCATAATAATGGTTATCAATATTTTGTTTAAAGTAAATTTTTCAAGCAAGGATTTTCATTTTGGTGCATCACTATGATCTGAACGCAAACTTTAACTCACCGTCTCCGTCTTCTGCACTCGACCCATCTGCGGATCTCTGGAACAGACAAAAAATTGTTTTATTAATTTATCTGATCACACTACATCACAGAGAAACACACTTTACAGTGGAAAACACACTCTTAACAGCCTAATTTTTAAATTATTTCTCACCAGGGCAAAAACCATCCCGTTGAAATGCTGAGTTTGTTTA
Source organism: Phoxinus dragarum (assembly GCA_033366665.1). Classification (NCBI taxonomy): domain Eukaryota; kingdom Metazoa; phylum Chordata; class Actinopteri; order Cypriniformes; family Leuciscidae; genus Phoxinus; species Phoxinus dragarum. The sequence continues at coordinate 20,754 of JARPMJ010003561.1, forward strand.
ATTTGCTTAAAATGCTTCTGGGAAATCATGTTTTAAGCGTGATTTGTATCTGTGTTAGTCAGATGTCAGCTGAAATTCATCTCACTACCAGCCAAACTGGCCAGACGAGTAGGCGAATTGACTTGCCAATGCTGAAATTTGGCAGGAACCAGAGGCTAATTTCACGCCGCGCCCGAGTGTTTATTGAAAAATGTCTATTTTGTTATTGCAATAAAACTCAAAGCTAAATTAAATACTTCCCACTAAGTGTATTCAATCATAATATCCTCGGGTTATTATGGAAAGTGTGTTTAACTACAAAAATGTCATGGTAGAGCTGCGCAGTTCTGGAAAAAAATTAAAACCACAATCTATTTTTCAAATAGATTCACGATTCTGAACAGACAACTAAACAAAATAGCTTGTAACTTACTAGAGTTTCTGACAAAAATGCTAATTGCAGCAGACTAGTCCATTTAAAAAAAAAGTTTTGAATTAAAAATCTGAATTATATAAATAAATAAAAATGGTTTGAATGAATGATTCAATGACTCACTCATAAAGAATTACACCGTGTCCTAACCAGACAAATAATTTGTCTGTCCAAATCAATCAAAACCCACAGCCAATCAGAACAGCGTGTGGGCGGAGTCTCCGGCGAGTGCACAGCACCAGAGTAATCATGCTTTCCTGTAGTTCAAACAGTAGAGCGCTAGCGCTAGCGCTAGCACCGCTAATCATGGGTTCGACTCCCAGGGAAAGCAAGAACTGATAAGAATGTAAATGTGTACCTTGAAATGATACCACTTTTGTATAAAAGCGTCTGCCAAATGCATAAATGTAAATGTAATCTTGACGGCACTCGCAAGAAAATGGATAAGTAGGCTACATAATCAAATTCACAAATATTACACATTTAAACATTATTAAAAATAGGCCTACATAGGCTACTGAGTTACTAAAACAATCTGTCAAAGAATACACTTGTTTGTTCACATTTTGAACGTTCTTGTTTCCATTTGTTTAATTTCAAGATCTGAGGTGAATTATCTTTTACAGCTACAAAGCTGGAGCACTAAATGATATTCAAAGTCACATTGTATGCTTTTAACATTAAATAAAGCACATAAACAGTACCTGAGATTATCATTGACACACTTTGTGTTTGTTGTAGGACAACAACTCTGATTAACATGGAAAAGAGGAATTTTATTGCGCGTCTCACCGATTGTACCGTATATTCTGGACTATAAGTCGCACTTTCTTTTTGGCTGGTCCTGCGACTTAAATATCAAAATGAATTCATACTGACTGAGATTAGGGATGGCCTAAAATCCATATTGCGATATACATTGCAGCCTCTTGCGATAACGATATATAAATTATAATAAAACCATTTCAGAACAGGTTACACAGACCCTAAGGAAAGCTAAACAACTGCTAAATGAAGGTTTAATGTTTTTTAAAGAAAGAAAGAACCGGTGTATGTAGTTTTGAGAACTGTGCAAAACTGTAATTATACAACAATGTTGCAGATAAATAACATTCAAGTACACTAGCTGCAGACTTTAAGTAGCCCTAATGTTTAAATTTTATGGCTAGCAGCTTATAAAAAACCCAAATTCAAAATTAGAATATTGTGAAAGGGTTTTCATAAAGCTGTAAGACATAATCATCAAAATTATAACAAATAAAGGCTTGTAATATCTAGGGGTGGTTAATCTGTTTGATTTCCCAATTCGATTCGATTACGATTATTGAAGTCCCGATTCGATTACAGTCGATTTTCGATTATTACCGATTCTCGATTATTGATTTTCCATTTCACAACAGTAAATTCACTACAGTAAAAATCACAACAATAACAAATTATAACAAACTTCAACATATTCTGAATCTCTATTAACATAAAATACGGATGTCCACGCATCACATGTTACAGCTACCCTACCCGCTTTCTTCAGTGATTCCATGACTTCGGTTTTGGTCTTGTTGTAGAGTGTGGGGATCGCTGTCTGTAAAATATTTCCGAGATGGGACGTTGTATCTCGGCTCCAAAGTGTGCAACATAGCGCGAAAGCCCTGGTTCTCAACGACTGGATGCAAATCCTTGGCAATAAAAGTTGCGATTGATTGTGTAATGCGCTTTGCCCTTTCCGAGCCGGGTGGAAGCTTTGACAATATTGTTTCCACGTTTCAGAGTTCCCTCTTTTGCGTTCCGTCAATATTACGTTATTATCGATTTTCAACAAAAAAAAAAAAAAAAAAAAAAATATTTTTTTTTTTTTTTGAAAATCGATTTTTGCCATTTGTGAATCGATTCAGAATCGTCCACGTCCGCATCGCGATGCATCTAAGAATCGATTTTTTTCCCCACCCCTAGTAATATCTCACTTTGCATGTAATGAGTCTAATTAAAATCTCTATCGTAGGCCAATTTTGTATCGTTTATATCGCATATCGTTTATATCGCCCATTACTAACTGAGATGAAACAAGAGAAAACATTCCCGTCTACAGCCGCGAGAGGGCGCTCTAGTTAGCGGAGTTGATCAGAAGCGACACCGAGGAAGAACTCAATGTATTCAGTGTTGTGGAGTGAGATCGGGAGCTTGGTGAACTTGCTTACCGGTAACTTGTTGGACTCGCTGGCTAATGTTAGTTTAGCCTATTCAGCCTCAGGTATATGTTCTTTATGCTATTGTGCAGCTGAATAACTGTTAATGTGTTACGCTAACACACCGGACACTATTCAGCCTGTTGTTCTGTGTGATATTGTGGAGCTGAATAACTTGTCTTTCCAGATTAAATGTCTGTTCTTGGTCTTGGATTTTGTGAAATATATTTCTAAATAAATGCGACTTATAGTCCAGTGCGACTTATATATGTTTGTTTCCTCTTCATGACGCATTTTTTGACTGATGTGACTTATCCTCGTATATACGGTAGTTAGGACACGGTGTTAACTTTCATTACAAGATGAATCCATTTTTTTGTACAAATCTCTTGAATGAATGAATCAATGACAAATACATTTAACAGTCACTTATAACAATGTAATATTCAATCGTTATTTGAAGCACCAAGTTACTTTCAAAAGGCGATTTACTCGATTTTGATCACTTCCGTAGACATCAGTGTTTATATAAACGAACTATAAACTTTATTCCAGTACTTATGTGATCAGGGTCCGAAATTAACTTTTTGGCTCACCAGCCACAGGGACTGGTAGATGAAAAAATCCACCAGCCAAGCATATTTTTTACCGGCCAAAATAATAAACAGCCTTTTTGTGTCACATATACATTAATTTCAGTACATTTAATTGAGATAAGGTATAATGTTGAATACAAACATAAAAAATTGCCCAGAGCAAAATTTGAAATTTAGGCTATAACAAACTTTTTTTTTTTTTTTTTTTTTTTACACACACACACTCACACACACACTCAATCTCTCTCTCTCTCTCTCTCTCTCGTTTTTATGTTGAAAGGAATGGCTACTGTTCATTTGCACACACATTTCTGTCATTTTCTATCTGAAGCTATTGCCTGCAACATTGAAAACTCCGGTCTCTTGTGTTTAGCGCGAAAGCTCACGTGATTGCCGCCGGACAGTCGTGCCGTGTACCAGCTGCTTTGACGCGATTATCGGTTTAACTGACTCGAAACGTGTGCAATATCTCACAACCTCCCGAGTGTCCGAACATTTTATTTTATTATTTACTCGCTAAACGGAAAATCTACCAGCATTTGGCGCTTGGCGGGTGTTAATTTGCTGAAGATTGTGGGATGCTGAAGACAGCGCTTAGGAGACGGTGAAGCCTTTATACTTTCGCCTGGCTCCACTTAGAGAGAGAGAGCGAGAGAGAGAGCGCGCGCGCGCGACCGGGGCTCTCTCTCTCTCTCTGCTCGGTCTTCAGTTAAACATGCGCCCTGTCACACGCGCAGCAGTTCGTCTACATTCGGCTACTCACCGATCAGATATGACTATGGCGGAACAAACATTTTATTACATTACTATTTTGGTATGAACATTCACCCGCCAGTGTGGCGGATAGCCTTTTGAGATTTACTCGCCAAATGGAAAATCTACCCGCATTTGGCGCTTGGCGGGTGTTAATTTCGGACCCTGTATGTGATGATATGAGTATTTGTAACACAGAAATGATAATACTGTGTGGTTGAAAAGACTGTTTGTGTATACATGAAACTGTTTTCAGAGCAAGAATTAGAGCAAACCAACCTTCTGTGCTTTGTCCTTCTGAAATACAAACACTGGAGGAGCTATGGCAGGCTTCTCTGTGGAAAAAAAAAAAAACCCAGAAAGAAATTAGTTGGAAATCTATATCTCACACAATAAGTAAGTTTCAAGCCAAAATTGTATTTAAACAAGCAAGAAAACAGGTCAGCTGCGACATACCAATGTTACATTTCAGATCAATCCAGGTTTCCCGACATCACACAAAAATATCCAAAGTCATGCAAGATAATCATTCACATTTCACAAAACAGGTCATTTCCTAAAATGGTTTATTTGAGGATTGGCAATGAAACAAACTGACGGACCAATAGCATCCAAAGCAAATGTTGTTCTTGATGTAGAATATCTTAGTTTAACTGCACAAGCGCTTTTTGGCAAAACCCTCGAAGCGAATTTGAGATCAATGACATTGACATTAGACTTAACCATGCCCACTAGGTCAATTATTATAAGTTATAGTTTGCCATTGTGTTAAAAGAAAAAAGAAAAATCAACAGAGCTTTATCAATAAACCACTTGATGCTGTATGTTACAGATTTTACCATGGTTAAGGGGGTTTGAGGCATTCGTGTTGTTGTCATGCATAAAAACACTCCTTACTCATGATAACATCACTGTAACATACGGCCTCCAGTAGCTTATCGTTTTTGCAACAACAAAAAAAACAGCAATATAACAACAGGCAGCAATGTTCAACAGCAACATTTATTAAAGGGTTAGTTCACCCAAAAATTAAACATCCGTCAGTAATTACTCTCCCTCATGTTGTTCAACCCTGTAAGACTTCAGAACACAAATGATGATATTTGTGATGAAATCTGAGAGTTATCTCACTCCTCCATAGGCTTCTATTGTACTTGAAACTTGCCAGCCCTGAAAGTTATTAAAGACATCGTTAAAATAGTCCAAGTGACTACAGTGGCTCAACCTTAAAGGTAGGGTAGGTCAGAATTGTCTAAAAAAAACTTTTATTCAAATTTGTTTAAACTGTCATTATATACCAATACATAATTAAAATGCAAGTACTCTGAAATAGAGAGTATAAAAAACTGAGTGACTCTAGCGTATTTAATCTTCAATAAACACAGCTCATTAATTCCATTCACTCCCACCTAAAAACGGGTGCGCGACTGCGCGCACGTGGGCAGAGCCAGTAATAGCGGCGGTAGTCATGGCGACGAAGAGTGACAGTCGCGCAAGCCAATCACTTGTTTCATCCTGGTAGGAATTAATGAGCTGTTTTTTTTGAAGATTAAATACACTAGAGTCACTCAATCTTTACACTCTCTTTTTCAAAGTACTTACATTTTAATTATGTATTGGTATATAAAGACAGTTTAAGCCAATTTGAAAAAAAAGTTCTTTAGACAATTCTTACCTACCCAACCTTTAAGTTTATCAAGTGACGAGAATACTTTTTGTGCGCAAAAAACAAACAAATATAACAAATTTATTCACCTATTAATTTTCTTCAGTGTGTTCCTCTGAGTGAGTTCACGTAGTGTAACAGCGCAGCGCTTCTGGGTTGTTCGTCAGGCTCACTATTGGCCGACGCTGGTCATGTGTGTGATGCTGGCCAATAGTGAGCCTCCGTTCTGACGAAGCGCTGCGCTGTTACACTACGTGAACTCACTCAGAGTTAATAGTTGAATAAAAACGCTGTGTTCTGCAGTGCGGCTCAAAAGAAAACTTTTTTCATCTGCCCAAGGAGGAGCATTTGAAGACTAAGTGGCTACAATTCATATATACAACTATACCACAGAAGTATAGTCCGAGTCTTGTGCTTTGTTCGCGCCATTTTGAAGACGATTGCTTTACCAACTTAAATGCAATCAAACTTGGATTCGCGAGCCGACTGATATTGAAGGAAGGTTCAGTTCCAAGTGTATTTGCATCAGCTTCCTCCTCCGTATCACAACCTGTAAGTGTTATTAATAATTGTTGCTTTTATGTTTTATGTAGCATGCTTAATAATTATTTTGTTTGTTGTGTAAGCACCGTTTAGCTTCTAGGTCTTCAATGACAATTGTATTGAGGTATGTGAAGTGTTTGTCGTTGTTTTCGGAGTTGTCTTAAAGAATAGAGTAATATCTCGTAATAACGTAACTGCATTTTTTTTTTATTGTAAAAACGTTATGTTTATGCATCGGGCTAACGCAAACAAAGACTGATTGTGCTTTTGCAATATGAACTCTGGGCTATGCTCGCTAATATAAGTACATAACATTAAATTCTTTATCTTATTTTTATTTTTTACTACAAACTACAAAGCAGTGGACTATAATCATTATTATAACACAATTTAATTGATAAAAGCATCATTGTACTCCGTGTTAAACAATAAGTATAATCTCTATAAACAATGCTGGGTCATCTGACCAATCAACGCAGATTAGCGTCGCGCAAAGGAGGGGTTTGGAAAAATGAGTCGTTGAACGAATCATTTGGGAGTCGGTGAGCAAATCAGGTAAAAATAAATGCATATTATACGACAACAAAAGGGTTTTTTGTCATGGCATGCATGTCAAACTGTTGTTGGGGACTCCCAAAACAACATTAGGAACATTTTAAATGTCATAATAGGTGCCCTTTAAGAAAGCGATGAAAGAAAAACTATGTCTGTTATGGAGCAGAAAACCAACATTTCATTATATTAAGTTAGTTTTGAACTCGTGTTGAACTGTTTGAAGTGATGAATGCAAGAGTCACCAGATGCTAATATGATCGTTAAATGTTTAAGATATGGGTAATTAAAATATTTTAGCAATTACTCAATATTTAAGCAAATGCCAAGGTTAAAAAAAGCATCTGCAAAATGCATAGTAAATATGTTAAAATTAATGTCAAAAAAAAATAATAATAATATCAATGAACCACAACCTGTAGTATGTTCTTGCTATCATCACAAGCCTCTGGGTGATATGATCAGCCAGCCAAACAGTCTCTAACCAGTGTTGTCAAAGAAGTTATCTTATCTCATTTCAAGCCAACCAATAAAACACCAGACACTTCTGGCTCAATTAAAGGGCTTTAAAATGTTCCATCATGCTTTGTAAATAAACAGAGACACATGATCAGGCTGACACTGTCTGATATTTTTAGCTACACCACGTTGACAGCAAGAAAACTGGTGGGTAATAAAAACTAATATTTGTAAGGAAGAGTTGAAGGCCTATTGAAGATGATTTGCAAACCACAAGCATGTGCAATATATCCAAACACACGTGCATCTGTAAACAGCTGCCTTTCCCAAAACAAATCACACTGTCTTCTGGGTGGCTCATTGAGCACTGTAAGTAAACCCATGCACATCACTGTAATTAGGTCAAGGGGTGAGGAATCCACCGATGGGTGATCTCACCACTCAAGGCTGCTGTACTGGAGGACATTAGAGTCCTAAAGGGACTAAATCATGTGTGCATGGGGTTGCATTTCACCGCGGGGCAGGAGAAGGGTGGGCGGGCCTGCATTAGCACGGACAGCGGACCCCGGTAACGCCACTAGCCGCATGAGCAGCACCGACAGGCGGCATGACCGTGAACGAACCACCGCCACTTGCTCCAGACTCTGCTTTCCGACTAATAATCGATGCATTTATCAGAATAACGTCCAAAAATGATTATGCATTTAAATCAGATTTAAACAAACCACGAGATGCGCAACTCACTACCCCACCCACCAGACATTTGCTTTCGTTTCTGAATTTGGACTGTCTCAAAGAAGGATAAAGAATTAATTATCACTTAACAAACGGGGACAGACGTACAAAGCACGATTAGAATAGAACACGTTGCAAGCAAAATGCATACTAATAGTGTCAGTTTAAAAATATGGCATACTAATGCACAATGCATATTAGTTAGATAAATGGAGAATTGTATGCCACATGTTTTTGATTTTACATATGATGACTAAATATATATATAAATCACGTGCATGTAAAAAAAGCGTCATTCATTAAACCTTTATTATTATGCATTGCATGATTACATGTTTTCATTATTTTAGAGCGTGCACGCGTATGTGGTTGCACGCGAGAGCATCGGGGTGAGGCGCGTGCGTTTCCACCCGCCTAAAAATCAAAAAGAGAAACACAGCGAGAGGCCGGGGGTTCGTCTGTTAGCTACACAACACACTAACTAACATACACACACAGTTCTGTCAGTGCGCTGTTTAGCCCGCGAAGCTAACACACTCATCGGCTAACTTGAGCTAAACATCCACACACACTCCCACTTAGAGCAGCTAATGCACACAAAACGCGCCAAAAACTCATGTGGAACTCTAACCAACACTATTATGGTGTGTACGGCTCATGGTGGCGGTTTATTTGCTTTATTTTGCTCATTTTGCGGATTCACACGGTTGCCTACCTTCGTTCGCCAAGTCCGCCATTTTACTTCTCCGTGCACACCCACAATGCACCGCGGCACTAGTGCGCTTTATTTCACAGAGCAGCTGCACTCGAAATGCATTTACATTTGAATATTAGTCATTTTATATAGAATTTTACAATATTATGTATTAGTATAGTACACTTTTAACAAATATTGTAAGATAAATAATGCTCTTATAATGTTAATAGTATTGTAATATCTAGTAAATAATCTCTGTAATTGTAGATTTGTAAATAATTTTCTTGTTGCCTGTAGAAAGAAAAAACAATTTTCTTGTAAACACGATTATCTTATGTTACATATTGCAATAATTATTATTATGACAACTAGATATTTTCCACTAGGCCTATATTATTTTAATATATGACTATTATTTCCCTTTATGTATTGCATCTACTAACAATAGCCTATTAATTACTATTATGTTAACATATTACAATGCCTAATTATTATTTTTATTAGTTAAAAATCACCACACTCTTACTATTTGTAAATATTTTTACTTTCTCTTGTTGCTGATGTCTAAAAAAAATGAATTAGGCTATGTTAAACGATTATCTAATGTTAACATATTACAAGGCCTAATTATTTATTATATAATTATTCCTGTTTTTCGCTCCTTAATATTAAGTAATAATATACTAATGAATATTGGTAATCGAATGAATATATATATATATATATATATATATATATATATATATATATATATATATATATATATATATATATATATGTATTTCATTAAACAATTTTTTTTTTTTACGTATTTCTGTATTATTTTTATTCCTATGTGTTTTGTAGTAATCAATATGACCACTAGATGGCCAAGTTGGTCAAGGCTGTAGTTGAGATGGGATGTAAACTGAGATGGACTTGATGGTTGTTGGCCTGAACTTTTAAATTATATTTATATGAAATATATATATATATATATAATAAAATATGCAATAAGATGTAATGTTTCAGGTTCAGTCCTTAGTCCCAGTAAATTAATCTAAAAGATCCACATTTACTGCTGGAGAAATGCCTTATATAATCAATATAATTAAACTTTGATGTTTAAGTAATTTCAACTTAAATTACATTAAACTGACTTTAAAAAAATGAGTTGAATCTTGTATAAATTATTTTAAAAAAGTTGAAAATTGCTTAACTTATTTTGAGTTAAAGCAATGTATAACATATATCAATGACAACATACAGTATGTTTTAACATTGCTAACATATAATAAATAGGCTACAATTAGAATAATAAAACACTGTAATCAATAACAACAAAATTCATCTTTGTGTTGCTGAGGTGCATCAAATTACAGCTGCATAAATAATGTTTAAAAAATAAAATTTTGTTCATTGTATATTTTTATAATGTCAATATCAGGTTTACAGTCTTGTGAAAACAGCTCTCTTGCTTAATTATTATCATATAATGTAAAAAAAAAAAAAAAAAAAAGATCTTATACAAGTAGGCCTTTTTTTTTTTTGCAATCATATCTTGAATATGTATTTTTGGTGACATCTGTGCCACAATCACTCATTGATTTCTGCCCCGGCACAACAAAAGAAACCAAATTAGAAACTAGTTAGTGATTGCATTTGAAGCAAGAAGAAGTTTAATATCCAATCACATTAATGATGTTAACAAATAAATCAGACAATGCACAGGCAATGATATCCTTGAAATAAAATCCAGAGACCAAGACCTTCAAAAAATGATCTCAAGACCAAGACCGGTCTCAAGTACAAGTTCTGATACACAACAATTGATCATGTTTTCTCAAATGAGACTGACCATTGACTAAGCAACTTTACATAAAACTCGATTAAACGGCAAGCAACTGCTCCCTTTTATTAAGCTCCAGTATTTCTATAAATGAAAGGAGAATATTCTTTCAAAATGCGTATAAACAGCCCTCAGGCAAAACCCATGTAACCACATGCAACCAGACCTCCCGACAGATGAAGATAAATGTGAGTGATTATTTAGTGAAAAAGTTATAATCTCTTAATTGAAAGATTTAGATTCCTCTATGAAACGGAAAACAGGGACATTTAAAGGGCATCATGTGTATAATCAGGTGTTTTTCATTTTCATTGTATTCCAAATAGTACACAAAAAGTATAAAGAGGGATTTGTTCATGTATTTGACCATTAGAAGCCATTCTGTGTGTGTAGCGTATATATTACACGAGTCAGTGGCACAGTTATGAACTGTCAATGAACAATATCCACGTTTCTCACAGGCTCATTCAGGCTTTAAGTGAAACATGAGAGGCTGATTTAAGTTTCTCACAGTCAGGCTTATGTTGTTGACACATTTCACACACAAAATGTTCTTTAAAGGGGGGGTATAATGCCCTTTTCACAAGGTGTAAAATAAATCTCTGATATCAGTGTGTGTGTGTGAAGTTTTAGTTCAAAATACCCCACAGATATTTTTATATAGCATGTTAAAGTTGTCACTTTTTGAGGGTGAGCAAAAACGCACCGTTTTGTGCATGCATGGCCCTTTAAATGCAAATGAGCTGCTGCTCCCGGCACAGGGGGCGGAGCTTGAAGCATTTTAAAGGTCATTTACGTTGCGAAATGCACACAAAATCTTAAATGACTCAGAACACACACTTTACAAGTATTTTATCCTTCTGCCTTCTGGCCGTAGGTATAGGTTACCGATGTGTAGAAAGGCCAAGTTTAGTAAGAGTTTTGTTCCTGTATCTATACGAGCTCAAAATACATAGGAAATCGGCCATTGATACGTCAGGCATGCTCTCTTGTTTCTTGAATTTTTATTTTTAATTTTTTTTGTATATGTCTAGTCATGTTCTTAATATGTTATGTGTGTTTGTATTATGTACGCATCTATGATGGAAACAAATTTCCTCTCGAGGACAAAAAAAATAAAAATCTAATGCATGCACATACGTGATCTTTTTATGTTTCTTAGAGGTTGAATACATTTCAAAATCAGCCAAACTTCCAATTCTACTTCTAAATAGGATATCTACTTCATAAATTGTATGCAAATTGTAAAAAATAATGGTTCAGATCACTCAAACAACATATGGAAATGGAGGCAGTAATGTCAACTAGTGGAGAAGTGTGGTACTGCGCCCAAACTAAATCTCACTGAATGCTTATTTTTTTTAGATACATCAACCTAAAATTTTAAACACAACTTGTTCTGATTTTTGCCTTTGATTTTTTTTTTTGCATTTTTAGAGTCCACCAGGTTTTGAAAATATATATTTTATATAAAATATGAATAATAAAATTCTTAATGTTGTACATTTTCATAAACTCAAACTTCTATAACTTTTTTTTCTGTTTAATTTCTTAATTTATATAAACAAAAATCTGCCAAATGTCTTCTTAAAAACAAGACCAATCTTACATCTATATTCCAAAGCATTCTTGAATTACAACCATTTAAGTTCAGAATGTGCATTTTCATGTCTATTAAAAAAAAGGGGGGCGCTTGGTTGAGTTTTGGGGGTGGTTGAGTTTTTTGGAACATTTTGGAACCTTTCGTTTTTAAATGTGATATGAATCCCCATTTTGTTCCATATCGAAGTCCTTAATTAAGACCATAAACAATATGATCTCAGACAATCCAAGATTAGATTTGGCGTGCTCTTGAGCTCAATATAAGGAACAATGTTGCTTATGTGGCTAATAAACACCTCGTCAAATCAATTGTGCAACACAAAAGATATAAAGTAACACTTTCATTATTGATATAGCTAGTGTGAAATGATACCGGGGATCTCCAGAATCTCATCAAAAAAATTATAATAATATTTCCTTATTTTATATACAGGTGAAACTGGAAAAATTAGAATATGGTGCAAAATTTCATTTATTTCAGTAATTCAACTTAAAAGGTGAAACTAATATATTATATAGACTCATTACATGCAAAGTGAGATATTTCAAGCCTTTATTTGTTATATTTTTGATGATTATGCGCTTATAGCTTATGAAAACCTTTTCACAGTATTCTAATTTTGAATTTGGGGTTTTCATAAAGTCAATAAAGAATCACATTTCTTACATACAGCATAATCCTCTTGCCCAGCGATGTCTTCTCAACTACTTATTTGTAGAGATACATACTTTTGAGGCAATTTATACTATATTATAATTATTGCATGTGCGTCAAACTTTTTTACATCGCTGAACATGAACCACTGAACCATGCGCGGTAAGAACAAATATAAACCAAAGAAATATATTCAACAGTAAATTACTAATTAATTAACAAAAATAATTATTATATATCAAATTTACGCAATAAAAATATGAAAATATGAATTTTCATGATTTTAAAATATGGGTCTTACATAAAGTGTGTAACTTTTAATTTCTTAACCATGTAAAAAAAAAAAATGCTGTTTGTATTTAAACAGGCAAATTCTTAAGAGTCTATGACTGGATCATTATTGCAGTGATTATTATTTTACATGTTTGGCAACAGTTCTTCTAACTCCAATTGATGGAGTGATCGCTTTTCATTTCTTAAACAACCATATGAAGACACATCATGATCATATTCCAGGATGACAATGTCAAGATTCATCAGACTCAAACAGTGAACGGATGGTTGTGAGGAGCATGAAGAATTGATGCACCTCTTGATGGACATATAGCATCACAATATTTATTTCCATCAAGAAGAGCATACATTTTTGGTCAAGATCTTGTATTGACAATGCAAGAGTCCGGCACTCGGTAAAGTCTCCTCCAGAACATCCCAGAGACTTTCAATGAACTTAATGGACTCAAGAGGTGAAAATGATTCTTCATGCTCCTCACAACCATTCTTTCACACTTTGAGTCTAATAAATCTTGACATTGTCATCCTGGAATATGATCATGATGTGTCTTCATATGGTTAAAAAAAATGGTTTTGTGGCACTGTTGTTTTTACCCAATTATTTTTTGTTAAAGTAACACAGACATATTTATTTTATTGCGTTTAATTATCTTAACCTGTATAACTTTCCACTATACTTAATTATCAATCGTTAAACTAATGTAAAGGGTTTAATTTTGGAATTAAAAAAAAATTTAAGTTTACTTAATCTGTTTGTGTTGGATTACATGAATGATTTGTGTTGCATTTACTGAAACTGGGCGGTGCTTAGTTCCCAGCATGCTTTGCATATAGCTAAATTAAGAGAGAATAAATGTTGAAGTTAAGTGTTATTTTATGTGTTTTTGAGAAAATGAGCATTGTAAAACTTAACATTTAAAATGTTAATAAGTGCTCTCATTAGTTCATAGCTATAGTCTAGAAGTTCAATTGAGAAATCATTTAAATCCATCACACTTTATTTTTTTCAGTCCAGTTTTAAATAAACAAAGCATTTTCGCTAAACTTAACCGGTTTAAGTTACAGAGAAGCAATTTCATGGATTTGATTGTTCATTAATATTTTTTAATTCAGTTTTGTAAAAACACAAGGAGCTTACATATAACAAATCCATTAATAGTAATACAACTTAATTTGCTTGTGTGGAACCACTGTCCATAATTGAATTAAGTTATTTTAAAGAGTAATTTTTTTGAGTGTGGTTGTTTAAGAAATGAAAAGCTACACACTCCATCAATTAGAGTTAGAAGAACTGTTGCCAAACATATACAATAATAATCACTGCAATAATGATCTTAAGCATTTGCCTGTTTAAATACAAACAGCATTTTTTTTTTTTTGGCCAGACAGTGTGTATGGTATTTAAGAATAACGTGGTAATACATTCAGTGTTTTGAATCCTCTCAGGCCAGATATTTAAACGAAGGCTTCATTGTTTCGTCTCACAGATGATTGATTATTCTCCATGTTGAGCTTCTTGTTCCTGCCGTTCAGGCTTCCAATGGTGGATCTGAGTTGCTTATGTAACAAATTACCACTTTAAGTGAGACATCGAAAGACATTAATGTCACAAGTAGACGTATATGGCACACGTCTGTGGCTTTCTGCCAGATATTTGACACATATATCAGCTCAGGTGCAACTTTACATTAAATGATGTTATGTAATGTTGAGCACTGCTTGATGCTGCCAGAAATTCAGAGAGATTCATTTAAGACTCATTTTAAGTGACTTCTTTACTTTCAGATTTCAGTATATTTGTAATGAACTTCAAATAGGATTTAGGGACTCATTTGACCATTTAAAATTATTATTTAATTATTCCAAATGTTTGATTGCCAGTGTAAACTTTTCTCCTAATTCTGTCTAAAGGTGAAACTCGAAAAAATGAGAATATGGTGCAAAAGTTCATTTATTTCAGTAATTCAACTTAAAAGGTGAAACTAATATATTATATAGACTCATTACATGCAAAGTGAGATATTTCAAGCCTTTATTTGTAATAATTTTGATGATTATGGCTTACAGATTATGAAAACCTTTTCACAATGTTCTCATTTTGAATTTGGGGTTTTCATAAGCTGTAAGCCATAATCATCAAAATTATAACAAATAAAGGCTTGAAATATCTCACTTTGCATGTAATGAGTCTATATAATATATTAGTTTCACCTTTTAAGTTGAATTACTGAAATAAATGAACTTTTATTCACATTTTTTTCAAGTTTCACCTGTATATAAAAACATGAGTCAATATGTCAAAATGAGTCAATAGTTGTCACACAGTAAGAATATAGAGCTATAAAATGAATTTGGAGAGCAGCTGAGATGATTTGATCTTTCCTTTAGGCACTGTGAATCTCTTTCCGTACATCTCTCTGTCTCCAGGAGACGCTAACGTAAGTGTTTACGAGAGACTGAAGATTTTGTGCGGTGATGATTGAGGCCCTTTGAGTTCTTCATCCGCCCGGGGACAACCTGATCCGCTCATGATTGATGACATCTATATTTTCTCCTAAAAACTCTCAGAAAATGACCTCAGCGCAGTAAAGTTGGCATAGCATGGGAAAGATTGTCATATGCAGAGGACAATGTGCATATTTGTTTTTTCAGGCAGAAAAGAAACAAGTACGGTTGGCGGCAGACCATCATTTCTGGAGGTCTTTTTTATAAAAATATATCTTTGCTATCGTTAGACATCAGTGCTATTAATCCATCAAGATGGTGCTCTGATGATCTCTTACGGGAAAGAAAGATCCACATGCCAACACTGTTTTTTTTTTCTGTTTTCTTTCACTCTCTCTTCACTGTTGTTATGCCAGCTAAACGTCAGAGTTCAGACAAACGGGAATTTTCCCGATAATAAGCCTGTTTTCTTATGAACTTTAAGAAACAAATCCTTTAGCAAACAATAGTTGATCACTATTTTTGGGGGGTGGATAAAAATTATTTTTGGTTTAACTTAAAAAAGAAAGTTACCTTGTTGCCTTAAAAATTTGAGTTCATTGAAATTAAACAATTGAGTTAATGCAATGAAGGAGATTGGTTTAATCAAAACTCAAAATATTATGTTATCTGAACTACATTAATTATCTAAGTTGATTTGACAAAAGATAAAAAGTTGTGATTATAAATATGAAAATATTAATTTTGGAGTGTAGGTAATAACAAAACAAAAAGATTGGATTTGTTTTTTATCAATTCAATTTAATATTTTTTCTGCAACCTGTTCCAGCAGTACATTAATTTGTTTACATAATAGATTAATTAAAGAAAAGTACACCAATTAAGGCTGCATTGAAAATTACACTGAGAGTTGTGAAGAATTATTGCAGTTTAAAATACCGGTTTTCTATGTTGTAAAATGTAATTTATTCCTGTGATGGAAAGAATTTACAGCATCATATTGTGAATGTTTTTGATAGCAATATTTCATCAATTATGGCAATTATGTGTGAACATCATCAGTCAGCATTAATAGAAATACGTTCACTGTTGGTCAAAAAGCTTGGAATAATTAATATTTTTTATGTTTTTGGAAAAACAATGTCTCTTCTGCTCACTGAGGCTTCATTTATTTGATCAAAAATACAGTAAAAATAGTAATATTGTGAAATATTCATTCAAAATACAAATTTTCAGCATCATTACTCCAGTCTTCAGTGTCATGTGATCCTTCAGAAATAGTTCTAATATGATGATATTGAAGAAACATTTACTATCATTACACTGTAAACCCGAATAAGTTGGCAGAACTCAAAACATTTAAGGCAATCAATTGCCTCAAATTTTTTAAGTTCTGAAATTCAAAGTTTAAGTAAGCAGAACTAGCAGATTTTTATTTTGTACTTAAACATTTCAAGTTAAGAACAATTAAAATGTATGAGTCACTAATTCATATCACTAACTTAAAGCTTTCATGTAAACTCAATGTGAACACTTTTATTAGTATAAACTTAGCTAGCGTTAACAAGCTAATCCGCTAACATACTAATTCCCTAACACATTAGCAATAGTGTGTTATACAGAAGCATTTACTGTATGAGTGCAACAATATAAATGTATTATTTGCTCTCAAATCAAGCGCATGCACCACTTGTCACCATGATCGTAACTATCCTAAAACCAACATTAACAGAAATTCTTCTAAATTAGCATAACAAAACATTAATCACTACTAAAACTCCCACTTAACATTAATCTTGCACAAAAAAACCCCATTACATTACACTTAATTTTAGCATCTACTCTCCCTTTCGAGTGCCATCGGCAAAGGATGCTGGGAAATAGACATCCCAGCCGTTTCAGTTAAACTTAAGTTCGTCTAAATTAAAAGAAATAATTTCATAAAACTCAAAACAATGAAACAGTTCAGTTTACTTAAAATATATCAGTTCTGTGAACTTGAAAGAAAAAGAAAGTTCTGAACACTCATAAAAGTTAATTTGACTGAACTAGTTTAATTTAAGTTTGTCCTACTCAAACCAATTAAGTATTTTGAGCGTTAAGGCCTGTTCACACTAGGACGAATTTCGCGCGCGATATTCGCAGACGTTTAACGCCTTGTGACTAAACAAAGGGCGCCAATGTGAGTGTGCACACCGACGCGTAAAACGCCACGCGTAAAAGCGTAAATTTTTAATAGACGCCTCGGGTTCGTTTTTTTGGTTTGACGCGCCGCTTCAAAAACTATCCGACCAATGAGATTGCCGCTTTTGCTCACGTGTCTGGAGCTTCTGAAGTTACAGTAAAACACAACATGGGGGCGCTCAAACACAAAACGGTCTTGCCGAGCGTAACGCGAAGAAGATATACGCCAAGTATAGCGTCTACACTGCCGGGAAGAAATAAGACGAGGAAGATGCAAGACAAGATGAATGTAGAGCTGTTGGTCTCGTTGGTGTCGGAACATAAAGAACTAAATGACAAACGTGCCAGCGACTACGCGGGGTATTTCTGTTTTACATTAAGCACCATCTAATGTCAGGGAATGAATTTGCATGTTCACTCGGCTCATCGTCAGCGAAAATCGCTTGGGTGTGAACACAAAAAACGCGTTGAAAAACGCTGACGAATAATGCGCGCCGATATTCGTCCCGGTGTGTACGGCCCTATAGGGTTTACAGTGGGAATGCGTGCATATTACACGCCATAAACTGCGTATCATATGCACGCAAAAAAATATTTTTGCCGTATAAATGACACGAGAAATAACATTCGTCGTATAGATATAGGCTACGCACTTTCGTGAGATCGGGCTGAAAAAGCCCATGCTGGCTAACCCTAAAAAAAAAGAGAAAAAGAAAGAGAGCATCTCATACCGTGGGAAACAAACAAAAGAAAACTGCCTCTGTGGAAAGCAAAAGGTTTCGGGTCTTGCTATGGATCATCGGATGCTCTAGAAAGTGAGATATCATAAACAGTGACCGACGCTATCACACGGTCCCACATTCCCACATCCGAGCTCTGGCGTCTCAGGGCGACTCGAATGGAAACAAGGGCCCAAAGGTGCAACACATTAAACACATGATTTAATGTCTTGGTGACAGAAGAGTTTGAAATATGATGCAAAACGCTGTCAGAACATGATACAACATGAGATAGAGAACAGCTCGGGAAATAAACGCTCCAGTTCGTCCTTGTGACTTTTTTTTTTTTTATCCTATGGAGTGCAATTATGTTTCTTCCCACTGATGTTATTTTTGGTACAATACGAGCCAAATGTCAAATGCCTCCATCATATATGCATCGGTACAATCTGAAAGTAACAGCACAACTATTGCACTGTGTATAACAACATTTTGGGCTCCTGGGTTTTGAAACAATCTGAAGCAAAAAATTAGAAACAAATGCAAAATATGACATGTTGCCAAAACTAAAATCCCCTTTAAAGGTTTTTTTTTTTTTTTTTAGTAAAATAGCTTAAATAAGACTATAATAAGGGGGAAGATTGAGAAAAATGTGCATTTACTTTTAAATTGTAAAATATTTAGTTTATGTGCAGGATGATGATGCATCAGTCAAAATAAGAAACATTTGCAAATTTGGTTTGTTCCCCATGCATGCAGCTTGACTTTTACAGAATGTATAAATTACTTTTGATATAATTGTTATTCATATTTATATATATATTTTAATTTAAAAAAATCAACAATTGTGTTTAAAATTTAATTTTGACAATTTAGTTGAATAATTAAATAACGATGCGTAGTGAGAGATTTATCTGAAAGTTAATATTTACATATTTAATTGGCCAAATTTGAATTGAAGATGTTGTACTAGCAAAACTTTGAATGCAAATTTTATAATTTCACTCAACTAACCCATAGGTTTTAATGAAAGCGAAGATGTCTGAAATGTACAAAATTCATGGAAATACTGAATAATAACTCCATTAATTGCAATAATTATAAATAACAATGTAACAACGTCACTCGGGGCCTTCTATCCCATTTCTGGTGGCCCATCTTACCCCAAGGGTATAATTCTATCTTTTTATTTCAAACAAACAAAAACAAAAACCATCCACAAATCTAAAAACATTAAAATGTCCGTAAATTCCCTCATTAACAAACAGACACAAAAAACAATTACTGGTGAAACTGGAAAAATGATAATATGGTGCAAAAGTTCATTTATTTCAGTAGTTCAACTTAAAAGGTGAAACTAATATATTATATAGACTCATTACATTCATTGTAATTTTGATGATTATGGCTTACAGCTTATGAAAACCTTTCACAATATTCTACTTTTGAATTTGGGGTTTTCATAACCTGTAAGCCATAATCATCAAAATTACAATGAATGTAATGAGTCTATATAATATATTAGTTTCACCTTTTAAGTTGAATTACTGAAATAAATGAACTTTTGCACCATATTCAAATGTTTCCAGTTTCACCTGTAATTGAGATTAATAACCCTCATAATAGTTTGGCTAACTAAATCCCATACATATTGATATTTCGATGAATTGACAAAATGTAAAATAGCGTAGTGGGTCATATCATGTTACCCCGGGAGGCATTTTACCTCAACTTAACCGTATATCATTCCAACATTTACAAAACAGGTTGTACATAATAATGCATATTCACAAGTGTGTGTTTTTTATGGACGCCGCAGAAAAAAAAGTGTAATCGTGACTTTTACACAGAAAATAAAACCAGAAAGAGAATTAAATGAGTTGTTGTCACCCTCTAAAAAATGCTGGGTTGTTTGAACCCAATTTTGTGTCAAATATGGACAAACCCAAACGTTGGATTAAAAATGCATTATAAAAATTTAACCCAACGACTGGGTTTATCCATTTGACCCAAAATTGGGTTAAAACAACCCAGCATTTCACTAAAAAGTTTCTCGACCACAATTTCATTCCACTCTCATTTAATAATCAGTTTTTTTTTTTTTTTTACCGTGACATTACTCAAACAAAATCAAGTCAGTTTGAGAACCTCATAAAGTCTCAGATAATTAGCATTTTGCACATGCTATGAATTTCATCAGAACTCCTATACAAGTTCCCTGTTCAAATTATGTGTCGTGGAGTGTGAAGTCAAGGCTTAGGAAAACAGAATTAAAGCTTACAAAAACAGCAACCTGACAATCAGAAAGCAAAATGCCACACTAAAAGGTTTTCAGGAAACATGAGATGCAGTAACATCTGTGCTTTTAAGCTGAAGCATGTTTGTGTCTCTTCAGAGGTCGAAATCTGATGAACTTCTCCTGTCACCAGCTTTTTGTATAATTGCAAAATGTTCGAAGTCTCATTCAACACAAGTCAAGTTTAAACAGCGCTGCGTTTGGCTCACATTTCCTCAGAAACGCTGCAAGGCCTGAATTTTCACCTTGATGGCTTGTGTTGCAGTTTTTTTCATTACATAACACATGGAAAGAACTGAATGATCATCATTGAATTGTTTCATGCAAGCCAAATGAAAACATGCTTTAATAGAAATTATGTGAAGAATTTTTGACCTGTTGTGCTTCATAACCGTGTTGATCTTCTCATACATAAAACTCAAAAGCTTCTCAATATTTTGGCCATGATGCAGTCCCTTATAGTAATGAGTATGTGTGTATTTATGACTTAAATATCTATCACACAATGCTATCAAATGGCTTTCGAAGGATCAAAAAATCATGCACAACCACATTTACTGTCATTTTTTATCTTGAACGGCACAACTACAACATGCCTTTTTTTTCATTATTAATCAAAACAATGAAAACTGAATGGATGTAGTTTGTGGTTTAATTTTTACATTTATTTATGCATTTACCAGACGCTTTTATCCAAATGCATTGGCTGCAAAAGCTATTTTCATATTTTTTCATCAGAAGTGGTAACATGAAGCTGAAAGGAAATATAGTGAATGTTTTTGATAGCAATATTTCAGCAATTATGTGTGAACATCATCAGTCAGCATTAATAGAAATACGTTCACTGTTGGTCAAAAAGCTTGGAATAATTAATGTTTTTTATGTTTTTGGAAAAAAAATGTCTCTTCTGCTCACTGAGGCTTCATTTATTTGATCAAAAATACAGTAAAAATAGTCATATTGTGAAATATTAATTCAAAATACAAATTTTCAGCATCATTACTCCAGTCTTCAGTGTCACATGATCCTTCAGAAATCATTCTAATATGATGATTTGATGCTCAAAATACATTTATTATTATTATTATAAATGTTTAAAACTGTTTTTGCTGCTTAATTATTAACAATAATACAATAAAAATGTATACTTTTATTCAGCAAGGATGCAATAAATGGATTCAAGTGAAAGACATTATATACAGTATACTGTATCCTTATATGTGATTTTTATATATATAGAATCCTGCAAAAACAAATGAATTATTCAACATTGATGAGAAAATGAGAAGCATTATTAATACTTGAGCAACAATAACAATTGGTTTAGCTCTAAATCTTCATATTATACTGATTTCTGAAGGATCATGTGACACTGAAGACTGGAGTAATGATGCTGAAAATTCAGCTTTGATCACAGAAATAAATTATATTTTACAATATATTCACATAGAAAACAGTTATTTTAAATTATAATAATATTTCACAATATTACAGTTTTTTACTGTATTTTTGATCAAATAAATGCAGCCTTAGTGAGCAGAAGAGACCTTTTTTTCCAAAAACATTAATTATTTCAAGCTTTTTGACCAACAGTGAATATATTTCTATAAATGCTGACTGGTGCCAGATGTTCACACGTGCCGAAAATTAAGCTTTGATCACAGGAATAAATTCAATTTTACAATATATTCACATATAGAAAACAGGTATTTAAAATTTTGAGACAGCAGTCTTGGTGAGTTTTCTTTCAAAAACATTTAAAAAACCTGAATTATTCCACACACATTTCATAGCTAAATTCATAGTATTCATAGTAATTTCATAGTATCAGCTCGTAACATCTAAAGCCCATTTCCTGCATGTAGTGTTTACATATTACAATTTTTGCAAGCACTGATGACCAACAAAGATTATTATGAGAGGGAAACCCACCGATGCTATACGGTGGTGGTGGTTAGCCACGGATAAGGAAGTAATAGGAAATAAATCCACAATCCTGATAGACAAATCAGAACCTGTGGTTTTCAGTAAGTTGATCTGATAATTGCTGTGGTTTCCCTGTGAGGGATGTGTCTTCACCTGGCTCAGGTGTCAGGGTTGGGCCCGTTATAAGTCCATGCAGATGAGAAACGCGCACAATCAATCTGCCTTTCTCCTTTCTTCACAAGCAAGGTGAGCCGACAGCAACATCATTTTTACAGCAACCATAATGTTTAACAGCAATGCTTCAAATCTAAACTCCTTTGAAGATATAAACCGGATTTTAGTTTTCTCTTTGAAATGCAGACCTTCACCCTTAACTGGCACATTTGACTTGACTGTGATTTACTGCGTTGTAACACAGGTCCATATTCATTGATGATTTACTAAATAATTGAACATTAATGTGTTGCTTGCATTGCAGTTTTTTTTTCTTCTCATGCAACTCATAAAGTTTGTGTATAGCTTGTTTTTTTCAGAGGTGATGATTTTACAGCATCTGTCGTAATTTTAAGTGCTTTTTCGACAACACAAAAACTTTTTTTATGTTCACTCTTAACATGTTAATGACGTCCAAGGGTCAAGGCTGGAGAAATAAGGATAAGTGTGTTGGGAAACTGATAAGGTTTATGGAAGCTCTCGTATAAGCACTTGATGTGTGAGCTTGTGTTTGTGAGAGTGTCAGTTTGTGATTCTCGGTCTCATTGCACAGTAGAGACACTGGGATATCATGCGGTTCAGCGTCTTGTTCTTCGTCGTCCTCCTGGGCTTCCTCTACCTCACACTGGCTCAAGGTAAACGCCACAAGTGTTTGCAATGTATAGAGTTTATAAGAAAACATACCGGATCGCATTGCATTATGCTTTATTTGTTATTGCATCATCTTTAATTTGCACTTATGAGATTCAGAACAACAACAACAGATACATGAATTTCTAACTCAAATTGGCATTTTGCAAAATATAAAATATACAAATTCATTAAAAAAAACATATTATTTAATGATGCAGCAATTAATGTTAAAATGCATGATTTTAAATGTTAATTAAAATCACTCATGCTATGTTTTTTGTCATGCAAGTTTAGCATTATTGTCATATGATAGGTTTCTGTCAAATTGCATATATAATAATGTGTCTTTTATTCTATTATATCAATTATGGAAATAGAATTGAAGTATTTTGCCTATTCAAATTCTTTCTAAAAGAAAAAATAAACGTATAATGTTAATCAAAATCACTCAATGTAAAGTATGTTTTTTGTCATATGCATTTGTTTAGAATAATTTCATATGATATGTTTTATTCATATAGCATATAGAATAATGTGTCTTTTTGGAATAACTAAATGATAAATGATTATATTACTCCTATTGTTCCACTCCAGCTTTGTCAAATAAAAGCAAATAATAATTGAATAAATATAAAATAAATAATACAAATGAAGTACTGATGATAGTCTGTCCACCTTATGGTTACTAAACATTTGTGTTTTCTTTGCCGTGCATCTGTTAAAAATTATGTGATCAATAAGTTATGACAACGTGTTTTTACATTGCTTTAACTCATCAGAATAAGTTAAGCAATTTCAACTTTGTTTGTAGGTTATACATGATTCAACCAATTTTTTTGTCAGTTTAATGTAATTTAAGTTGAAATGACTTAAAAATCCAAGTAAATTTTACTTAAAAATTGAAGCTATAGCAATTAACCGGTCTTACACGATCATTTTTTTCACCCCTTCCTTGTAGCCTACATTTATAGTTTTATGAGACAGTGACACATTCACTAAATCATCCATCTAAAGGATTGTAAAACAGTTATGGTGTGTTGTGTATATGTCTGTAGGCTCGTATGAGGACTGCTGTCTGCGGTACGTCAAGAACGTTAAACCGTCCATGAGGAACAGAGTGACGAGCTACAGAAAACAGCTGCAGGACGGAGGATGCAACATCCCTGCCATTGTGTGAGCAACATGTATATGATCATTTATAAATGTGCATTTTGTGTAACTAAACTTCGAAGACTTTAAATTTTGCATGTCCATTTATCACCTCATAAATAACATGTTTCAGGTAGAAAATATATACGTCTTGAGTTTTAATCTTTTCCATATGGGATGTGTGTGCATAACATGTCTGTGAATTCATGACTTGAGAGACTCGAGGTGTGATGCAAGAAAATGCACTTACCCACTTTGGACTTGTGATTCTGTCTACATCAGACCTCATGGTTAATGGTGTTTAATGCAAGGTTATCCCTGCAGCTTCACACTGAGACACGGACGTATGTTTTGCGCTGATCCCAGAGAGAAATGGGCCCGTGAAATCATGCAGAGGGTGGACAGACTGCAATCATCCTCATCATCTGTGAGGAGGAAGGTGTGTAAAATATGTATAGGAGATCATCATTTATGTTTTATTTTCTTAGCATTTGTAATAACTTTAATACTCGATTCTGCAGAGTGAAAAATCTATTTTATTTGAATATTTTTAAGGTAAGACACTACAGGCAAAATTAATTCACTGGTAAATTTTGAGATATTGTGCTTGCATAACATAACATGTCTTCCTTCAGCCTAGTGCAAAGAAAACATCCAAAATGTACATCTATGTATTATTATTTTATTACACTTTATTTGCGTCTGTATACACACAATACAAATCTCCACGTCGTCAGAAGCACTTACTGTAAACTTTACAGTTTTGTTCCTATCTATATTTTAAAGGTTTTTATATTCTGAGGGTGTTGTTCATAATTTGCTTGATTTATATATTTTATTTCTTACAAATATTGTGAAAAAAGTCTGCCTTTTGACAGTATTTTTTTATTTATGGTGTAATAAATGATAAATATTATGTAAATGTATGCAAATTAGGGCATATTTAATTAGATAATGCATTATTTGTCTTAATGTACTGTGATTAACTCTTTCCCGGCCAACATTTTTATTTTAAGTTGTCAGCCAGCGCCAGCATTTTTGATAATTTAATACAAAAAACTTTGTGTTTTGATAACACAAAACTTTCATGGCCCCTAGAATGTTTTGTTGTAGGAATATCTGACCATGCAATATATCAAAAGAAAGACCAGAGCCTCTGTTAAAAAAATCAACCTTTCATACCTTCATGCATGTGGATAAATGTTATTTAAAAAAGCATAATTTTGATTGGAAAGCTTTTTTTCAAAGATTTCAACGTGTGAAAGCAATGCTTCTATCGCTTGTTTCCGCTTCTTCATCGCCTGTGTTTTGATCGGGAGATTCTGTACTCTTTCAGAAGATGTGTAATAGAGCACTCTACCGTATTACAGTGAAAACATGGAAAGACGGAAAATTCCATCAACAGTGGAAAAGGGCTGTCTCATAAAAGCTGTAAAATTCTGTTTATGTGAAACGTTGTCTCATAAAAGCTGTAAAATTCTGTTTATGTGAAACGTTGTCTCATAAAAGCTGTAAAATTCTGTTAATGGAAATGTTGTCTCATAAAAGCTGTAAAATTCCGTTTATGTGAAACGTTGTCTCATAAAAGCCGTAAAATTCTGTTAATGGAAACGTTGTCTCATAAAAGCCGTAAAATTCTGTTAATGGAAACGTTGTCTCATAAAAGCCGTAAAATTCTGTTAATGGAAACGTTGTCTCATAAAAGCCGTAAAATTCCGTTAATGGAAACGTTGTCTCATAAAAGCCGTAAAATTCTGTTAATGGAAACGTTGTCTCATAAAAGCCGTAAAATTCTGTTAATGGAAACGTTGTCTCATAAAAGCCAGAAAATTTCGTTAATGGAAACGTTGTCTCATAAAAGCCGTAAAATTCTGTTAATGGAAACGTTGTCTCATAAAACCCGTAAAATTCCATTAATGGAAACGTTGTCTCATAAAAGCCGGAAAATTCCGTTAAAGGAAAGGAAACATTGTCTCATAAAAGCCGGAAAATTCCATCAATGGAAAGGAAAAATTGTCTCATAAAAGCCGGAAAATTCCATCAATGGAAAGGAAACATTGTCTCATAAAAGCCGGAAAATTCCATCAATGGAAAGGAACGTTGTTTCATAAAAGCCGGAAAATTCCGTTAAAGGAAAGGAAACATTGTCTCATAAAAGCCGGAAAATTCCATCAATGACAGGGAAGAGTTGTCTCATGGAAAATGGAAAATTCAGTCAATGACAGGGAAGAGTCTCATAAAAGACGGAAAATTCAGTCAATGACAGGGAAGAGTAAATCAACTAGGAAATGTATGCTGATATCCATCAATCGGCTCAAAGTTTTACCCTATTCACCTGTGGTGTCTTGCCTTAAATGTACAAAAATTCCATCTAGTCATAAAAATGGCATCCATTGTAATGATAAAATATTAACTTTGTCAAAGAAATATGTTTGAAATGTATTCGTGATACATTTTAATGAATTCTTTTTCTTTTGATATACAGAATGCAAGGGGCTAAACCAGCGAGAGGACCAGAGGGAAACCTGCCCGACTGTCTCGGCCAATCACATTCTTTCTTTGGGTTCCGGCTCTCCGAGCGCATATTTCAGCACTAGGTGTTCCTAGTATTCCTGTGGTATCAGGAGGTATTTACTGTTTCCAGACCTTTGTCGCTTCACTGACGGACTGCTGATTTAATGCTCAGAATGGGAGAATGGCCATTATTTTCCCTGTTCCACATGCTGCTGTAACCCTCACTTCCAGGCTCGGTTACTAAAACCTCGTGAGCTTGCCTTGATGTCTACTTCTAAGTGTTTATAAGCAACTCGATCAGCGCTCAGTTAGTGCTCCTCATGTAAACCGCACAGGAGACTTGCAATTCGGCATTGCATGTCGCTAAGCTAACAATACAATGATCTAATAACCATAAAAATAAAGTATATTTGAATTATTTTCGCAATGTATGTAGTATTTGATGCTTGCTATATAGGCAGCTCACTAGGTTTTAGAAGAGCTTAATTGTACACGGTCGTATTAAGCTATTGTATCATGAACTTTCACTTCGCACACCTTTTACTGACCGCTTTTTGCCCCACAGTATCTATAATAAACAGTCAACAGTGTGTGATCAAATATTAGACAATAATTAGCCATAAATGTGGGTGGGAAGGTTTTGCAAGCAACGCAGATAATCCTTCTATTTCCTTATGAGATTAATGATAAGTGATTTTGGAGTTTGTACGGTATTATAATGCATTGTAAATTATGATTTGTTATTGTGCTTAATGCAATAAGCTTAAGTGATTAATTTACAGTTAGCATTGATCAAAATGAATGTTTACAGATCTCATTTATATTCGTAATTTTCAATTTCTTTACTCTATTTCAGTGAGGTTTTATATGTTTAGTAGAGTTTATTATTTAAGTGGAGCTACTGTTTTTCACATTTAATGTTCACTTTAACACTCGATCCAGTGAGTATCTTTATAGAGGACGTGATGCAATGAGTTTTATTGTTTGGCTGTTATGTTGCAACAAGCTCTTTGTGTTCCTGATCAAATATTCTTCACACTGCAGATTTTTGCTCTTATATGAAAAATAAAATGTTCTAAAATAACTGGATTTATCCTTGTTTTTACATCATGCATGTTGATAATTGTGAAAAACTGAGTTCAATTTAAATATCAGATGGTTCTCCTTAAATCCCTTAGAAGACACAAATGAGTAATAGTTGTCATACTACGAGTATAAAGACATACAATTAATTTAGATCAGTTGATCTTAAGAGAATTTGGTTCACAGAGTTCATAGATAGATCTCTGAATTGTGATTTTCTTGGAAAATCTGACATGTTTTGAGATTCTCTTCTCAAAGATTAGACACATGACAGTAGGAGACAGTTATAATCCATTTCAGAACATATGAAATAGTTTAATTGTGTTGTAACCTACTTTCACTTTCCCGCGAAACAAAAGACACGTTGTGCAATATAACAGGGTCAATAAAAAGCCAGAGAATTATATAGCCCATGGCTCTTGTGAAACAGATTGTTAAATTTACTTTCTAAAGGTCAACTTTTATACAGTGACGGGATCGAATGGTACGTTTATATACATTGTAAAAAATTTGGCTGCGATTAGTTATAACAACTTAAACTTGGTTGAGATAACTTAAATATCCAACTTAACTAAACTTAATATTTTAAGTCAAGCATGAACACACTTTTTAAAGTTTAAACAATGTTGGATTTTAAGTTGTGATAAATAATCGCAGCAATTTTTGTGAATTCAAGGAGTTTAGGACACTTTTTCCCATCGAGAAACTTAAATGTCCCAATCAACCTGAATTCACCCCTGTACTGGATTATTGTCATTATTAATCTTTCCTAATCTGTTTTTGGGGATCTTTTACATGCAAACTTACAATATAACATTGGTATTTAAAATGCACTAAAAGGTATACCATGGTAAATCTCCCAAAAACATAGTGCCATGCATGCTATTGTTTTCTTAGTGAAGGATGTGCCAAATTCTTCCATGCATGCAACCATCACTTTCTTGTTATGGGTAATAAATAGCAAACGCTTTATGAATATCCTCCTGTCCTGCAGGTTGCAGCGTGCTGATGTTGTCCCGAAGCTCTCGTTTCACGTGTAACATGTGAAGTCCCGCTTCTGCACCTTTACGCCAGTGATGATAAAGGCTGAGGCATGTCTGCTCAGATAACATCTCAGCAAGTGTCTTCAGAAATTGGCTTCCTCTGTGATAAATTGTTTCCAGTCGGTACAGTTCATTCTGCCTTCGAGCCAAACATATCCCGCAGCAAAGTTGGATTTTTATACATCAAATGCGCAAATGGAGGCTGTAAAATGTAATTTACCCTGGTAATGATATGACTGAGTGATGAAGATGTTATCTTTATCGTTCAAAAAGCCTGAGGACTCAAGCGTAGATGCATCACTATACAGTAAACTTATAGTTTTTACCAATCCTCCAAAAAGGATCTAATGATATTCACAGAAATGACTCTAATGAGTCAGTGCAGTAAATCACAACACGAATAGATAAATTCACGAGTCATGAATAAATTAGCCTACTTTTATCAAATGGTTCCTTTAAGGGAGTCAAAGTTATTTAGTGCAACCAGTGTAGCCGTAGACTCATAAAAAAATACGCTAAGTCGGTTCTTTTAGTGAATCTATTGGTGTGTTCGAGCAAACAGTTGTGGGAAAAATATGGGGGAAAAATACTTGCCCCCCAACTGTTTGGTTACAAATATTCTTCAAAGTATATTCATTCGTGTTCAGCAGAACAAATGATTTATACAGGTTTGGAACAACTTCACTGTAAAAAATGTGGCTGCGATTAATTATAACAACTAAAAATTTGTTGAGATAACTTAAATATCAAACTTAACTAACCTAAACTAAAGTTAAGTAAACTTAATATTTTAAGTCAAGCATGAACACATACTTTTTAAAGTTGAAACAATGTTGCATTTTAAGTTGTGATAAATAATCGCAGCATTTTTTTTTACAGTGTTGAGGGTGAATAAATTATGACATAACAACATACTAGTTCAATTTACGAACAAATGACTCCCCCCTTTAAAAGAGTTAAAACATTAGTTACAAGCATCCTGTTCGCAGAAAATGATTCTGAGCAGTTTCTTTTAGTAAATCAACAACATGCACTGTAAAAAAATATTTTCATTATTTGTAATCACAACTTTTTATCTTTTGTCAAATCAACTTAGATAATTAATGTATTTCAGATAACATAATATTTTGAGTTTTGATTAAACCAATCTCCTTCATTGCATTAACTCAAATTGTTTAATTTCAATGAACTCAAATTTTTAAGGCAACCACGTAACTTAGTTTTTTAAGTTAAACCAACAATAGATTTTTTAGATAGATTTTTTTAGAATAGATTTCAGTGGATACAACAAGGCGAGAGTAGTCCATCACTAACAAATTACTTTAATGAGCCGGTTCATTCAGTGCAAATTGCAATATAAATATATCATTCTTGTCCTGATTTATATGACATTTTATGCCTAAAAATAGTGCGGAAATCACTTTTTTAAGGCTATTGGCAGTATTTTCAGATTTACAGGGTAACAAAATGAGATATTCATAATCCCCTATGGTAGTGTCTTTTCATTGAATACATCAACAAAATGCACAAATTATTTTGACCCTTGTTTTTTTCAATGGTCAGATTTGTTGCTTCAAAATATATGCAAATTTGGCCATATTTAATTAGATATAGCCTGATTAGCATATTTAAACATAAAATTACAGAAAACCTGCAATACATTTTTTTTCTCCTATTCATGTGAGTAATCAACTGGTAAAGTTTCATCTGCAAGTTAATAAATTTACCCTATTCACCTGTATAGTGTCTCGCCTTAAAGAGCAAAAATTGGCGGCCATCTTGAATTCGAAGGTCAAAAATAGGTCAAATCAATAAATCTAGATAATTTAGGAATTTCTTGACCCAAATGGTCACAGAAACCATATATTATGCAGCACTGTGGGCAAAACCATTAAAAGGATCATTTCCAGGTTGGCTGAGGGCAGACATATTGGATATAGGGCTCTCACAAAATGTACCCACATTTTTTGTGAGGGGCACCCCGGCTAATTTTTTTCTTTAACCTTTATAGATGACAAATCCAGTGAGAAACGAACCTTCGCTCTCCACGGTCATGAAACTGCTATAGATGACCCAACTAACGATACAACAAGGCGAGAGTAGTCCAGTTCACTAACAAATTACTTTAATGAGCCAAAACCCAAACATTGGGTTAAAAATGTTATTAAAAAATTTAACCCAACGGCTGGGTTTGTCCATATTTGACCCAAAATTGGGTTGAAACAAGTGTTTTAGGTTGCCAGCCAAAAACATTGATTTTTACATATACAATAATAATATTACAGGCCTATTGTATGATAGAGTGTGTGTCTAATGTCACTGCATGCATACTTTGAGAGAGAGTATTTATTATTAAGTATATTCTGCCCAACCCTGCAGGTGATCGGGGCCTCAGGGAACCTTATCATCAGGGATTAATGCATAAAAAACTATTCAGGTGTGCAATAACACCCTTTCAGAGCTAATAATGCAGAATATTAGGAAAGCAAACAGTGTCCAAAAATGTGGGTCAGGTTAAATATTTAAGTCACGAATGCTAAAAACATCTAAGCTAAGAACAGCTCTTTGTGTTTCCATTGTTTTTTTATCCGAGACAACTGTTATTGTTGCTATTGGTGGTTTCGGGAACGTATGCATAGCTTAGAAGGATTAGATTTCCTCTTCAAAGAGATTTTATTTAATGTGACTCAGTTCCGAACATGTTGGAGCGCAGCTTTTACATGCAGGAATACACAAGCACTTTACCTCATGCCAACTAGAGGAACACAGTGAGGTTAGTGAAGAGGGTTTTATACAGTGAGCAGCTCTGGAACGATATGAAAGTTGATGAAGAATAAGAAATGTTTTCTCGTCCCGCAACTCCTCAGCTCGAATGGTACTTTGTGAACACAACTTACACTACATAGTTGTGTTCATTATTGCAATGGAATAATCACATTTTTGTGTACATTATTTATAGGTCTTAAATTAAACTTTAATTTGCATTAATGCATTTGGCAGACGCTTTTATCCAAAGCAACTTATATTGCACACAAGCAACATTGTGGTTTAGTTCTTATTTAAAGGGAAGAACTCAATGTGTGACTCAATGAAAGTGGTTAAAGGATTAGTTCACTTTTTTTTTTTTTATTAGCTGGATAATTTACTCTCCCCGATGTCATCCAAGATGTTCATGTCTTTCTTTCTTCAGTCAAAAAGAAATTAAGGTTTTTGAGGAAAACATTCCAGGATTTTTCTCCATATTATGGACTTCAATGGCAACCAACTATCCCAATGTTCAAAAGAAGGTTCAAATGTCCGTCTCAATGCAGCTTCAAAGTTTCGAGACGATCCCAGTCGAGAAATAAGAGTCTTATCTAGCGAAACGATTGGTTATTTTCTAATATATATATATATATATATATATATATATATATATATATATATATATATACAGGTCCTTCTCAAAAAATTAGCATATTGTGATAAAGTTCATTATTGTCCATAATGTAATAATAAAAATTAAAACTTTCATATATTTTAGATTCATTGCACACCAACTGAAATATTTCAGGTCTTTTATTGTTTTAATACTGATGATTTTGGCATACAGCTCATGAAAACCCAAAATTCCTATCTCAAAAAATTAGCATATCATGAAAAGGTTCTCTACACGAGCTATTAACCTAATCATCTGAATCAACTAATTAACTCTAAACACCTGCAAAAGATTCCTGAGGCTTTTAAAAACTCCCAGCCTGGTTTATTACTCAAAACCGCAATCATGGGTAAGACTGCCGACCTGACTGCTGTCCAGAAGGCCATCATTGACACCCTCAAGCAAGAGGGTAAGACACAGAAAGAAGTTTCTGAACGAATAGGCTGTTCCCAGAGTGCTGTATCAAGGCACCTCAGTGGGAAGTCTGTGGGAAGTAAAAAGTGTGGCAAAAAACGCTGCACAACGAGAAGAGGTGACCGGACCCTGAGGAAGATTGTGGAGAAGGACCGATTCCAGACCTGGGGGACCTGCAGAAGCAGTGGACTGAGTCTGGAGTAGAAACATCCAGAGCCACCGTGCACAGGCGTGTGCAGGACATGGGCTACAGGTGCCGCATTCCCCAGGTCAAGCCACTTTTGAACCAGAAACAGCGAAGAGAAGCAGCACTGGACTGTTGCTCGGTGGTCCAAAGTACTTTTTTCGGATGAAAGCAAATTTTGCATGTCATTCGGAAATCAAGGTGCCAGAGTCTGGAGGAAGACTGGGGAGAAGGAAATGCCAAAATGCCTGAAGTCCAGTGTCAAGTACCCACAGTCAGTGATGGTCTGGGGTGCCATGTCAGCTGCTGGTGTTGGTCCACTGTGTTTTATCAAGGGCAGGGTCAATGCAGCTAGCTATCAGGAGATTTTGAAGCACTTCATGCTTCCATCTGCTGAAAAGCTTTATGGAGATGAAGATTTCATTTTTCAGCACGACCTGGCACCTGCTCACAGTGCCAAAACCACTGGTAAATGGTTTACTGACCATGGTATTACTGTGCTCAATTGGCCTGCCAACTCTCCTGACCTGAACCCCATAGAGAATCTGTGGGATATTATGAAGAGAAAGTTGAGAGACGCAAGACCCAACACTCTGGATGAGCTTAAGGCCGCTATCGAAGCATCCTGGGCCTCCAGAACACCTCAGCAGTGCCACAGGCTGATCGCCTCCATGCCACGCCGCATTGAAGCAGTCATTTCTGCAAAAGGATTCCCGGCCAAGTATTGAGTGCATAACTGAACATAATTATTTGAAGGTTGACTTTTTTTGTATGAAAAACCCTTTTCTTTTATTGGTCGGATGAAATATGCTAATTTTTTGAGATAGGAATTTTGGGTTTTCATGAGCTGTATGCCAAAATCATCAGTATTAAAACAATAAAAGACCTGAAATATTTCAGTTGGTGTGCAATGAATCTAAAATATATGAAAGTTAAATTTTTATTACATTATGGACAATAATGAACTTTATCACAATATGCTAATTTTTTGAGAAGGACCTGTATAAGGACCTGGATGATCACGTGGTTTCAGACTCGATCGGAATCGGACGTTACCTCCCGATCAGGACTCGGATATATATATATATATATATATATATATATATATATATATATATATATATTCTCATTATTTTTTAACACATCTATAGTTATGCGGTGGCACAGAGTTAGACCCTTTAGACTCCACACAGAAACAGCAACGCGTGCAGCATCACATCACTTTGTTGACATCACCTCACAGAAGTGCTCTGTTTGTTAACAGAGTTGTTGAATGTTAAAATAAGATGAATTAAATAAAAAATAAGGAACATTCTGGATCTGTTTTTTTGCTCTTCTTTATTCTTTTTTTATGTATTATAGAAGTATCGGATCGGGACTTGGTATCGGTAGATACTCTAAATCAAATGACTCGGACTCGAGGGCAAAAAAACCTGATCGGGACATCCCTATATATATATATATACTTTTTAACCACAAATGCTCGTCTTGAACCATCTCTGATATGCGCCACATATTACGTCATCACGTTGGAAAGGTCACAAAAAAAAAAAAGTAAAACAAAGATGTCTACAAAAAAATTAGATGAGATTTTCCACCCCTTTTTGAACCGGATACACAGACAAATAACTTAGACAGACGACGTGACGCGTGACCTTTCCAACGTGATTACGCAATGCGTGACGCATCTCAGAAATAGTTCAAGACGAGCATTTGTGTTTAAAAAGTATATATACATTTTTTTATTTTTTTTTGGAAAATGACCGATCATTTCGCTAGATAAGACTCTTATTTCTCGACTGGGATCGTGTCGAGACTTTGAAGCTGCATTGAGACGGACATTTGAACCTTCTTTTGAACATTGTGATAGATGGTTGCCATTGAAGTCCATTCTGTCTAGAATGTTTTCCTCAAAAACCTTAATTTCTTTTCGACTGAAGAAAGAAAGACATGGACATCTTGGATGACATCGGGGAGAGTAAATTATCAGGAATTCTTTTTCTTTTTTAAAGTGAACTAATCCTTTAAGGGAGTACCCCAAGGATCTGTACTGGGGCCATTATTATTTACTAAATATATAAATTGTCTTGATGTTAACATTGAAAATGCAAGGTTTCACTTTTTATGCTGACGAAACTGTCATCTATTGCTCTGCTCCTACAAAAAAAACAAAACAAAAAAACTCTGATTTACAATCTGTTTTTGATATTATTTTGGTTTTATACTTAAAATCCAAAAAAACATTTTGGTTTTATACTTTAAAGCGGTTTTAAATATTGAGAAAACTACATTTATGTGGTTAATGAATTCTAGAACCTCTTTAGAATCCCTCTTATCTTCTTGCCTCCCAGGATGCTGTGGTGCCTTAAGATTTATGACGGATTGTTTTCAACACATCATTGTGCAATATATACAGTAATGGAGTTGCTTGGTCTTCTCCTGCTGTTCGAAAGAAAAATGTATTGGTACTTAATGATATTCAATGCAATTTTGTTTGTTTTTACCACATATCTCTGTTGTCCGATCCAACAAAAAGCAGTTGGTAACTATTTATTGCATTTACAATCATATTATAATATCTGTGTACCTCCTGCTAGAACTAAATTATGTAAAAATGCCTTTAAATACATGTAGCTGCCCCTTCGGACTGGAGCTCTCTTCAAATGAAATCGAGAAGGCTTATTCATTTGGTATCTTTTAGTAATATTAAAACACTTATGCATGCATTAAAGATTAAAGAAAGATTTAGTGAATTGCAAATGCTTCTAAGGCTGTATTTTTATTAATATTTTATTGTATGTTTTTGTCTGTTATGTGTATTTGTATATCCGGGCCGGCTATCTTGGCCAGGACACTCACTCAAAAAAAAAATGTTGGCCTCTTGTTAAATTTAATTAATTAAAATAAGCAAAAGTAACACGATTGTTTAATATTTTTTCACAACTTAATTTAATTTAAAACAAGTTTACTTAATTAATTTGTGTGAAAACTACGTTAATCATTTTTGTTGACATCTAACTGGGCAGTGGATCTGTAGTTCCCAGCATGCTTAGCAAGAGACTGCATAAATTTAGGGATTAAAGTGTTATTTTATGTGTTTTTCAGTAAATGGAAAGATGTTGTTAGTTAATGTTATTGTTTAATGTTCAGTTATGTTAGAAACTTAGAGGACTTTCTGTAATGTTTTTGAATTTTGTGGTTACCATTATGCAGATGTGGGCACTCAGTTACACTTTAAATGCATTATACCTCACTTGCAGAACTGCACAAGTAATATTTAATATTACTCTGCAAAAGTGTTTTTTAATTAAATAGAACACTAGTAACATCTAGCATTAGAAGTGATTGTAGAGTCAAATTAGCTAAAATTATAATGTTGGCGATTTTAGGCAGGACAAAAACTAACCTGACTAAACTTCATCTAGCAGGATTGACTAAATGAATTTAAGTTTACAACAAATCATTTCAAACAAATTAGATTTTGTTGGAAAAATTTAATTCAATTTCATGGAAAAGTTTTCCTTAATTTAATTAAGTTTGTTCAACAGCTTATTTTTTTGAGTGCTGCTGTAAAAGAGATTTTTAATGGTTCTCTCCTGGTTAAATAAAGGCAAAAAAAATAATCATATGCATATGCTCAAACAGGTTATGGGATTGATTCCCAGGGAATGCATGAACTGATCAAACATATCTTGAATGCAATGTAAGTTGCTTTGGATAAAAGCATTTGCCAAATGCATAAATGTAATTGGATTCAAAATATACATATTATCAGTTCATGCATTCAGGGAATCGAACCCAAGACAGGTGTCGAGCATATGCTCTAATATTCATCATGTTTGACTTTGCAATTGCAAATTACTTCTTATGCTGTCCAGTAAACACACAATGAATACATTTTTTGATGCATCAAATTAGGGGTGGCATCTTAGAGTAGAGTCATAGATGAGTTTTGTAATATATTCTGTTTCAGTTATGTATTTAGTGCTTGTTTTGTTATCGGAAAGGACTGGATTTTAATTGTCCATGAAATGGAAACTCAGAGCACCATATGCAAACAGAAAGAATAAAATGCCTAAAACAAAAAAGAAAGTAAAACACAGTCCCTGACTCTTTGATTAATTCAAATGAAGTATTGTTTCATCCTTTTCATCAATTATACCCATCTGTTGTTTTACATTTATTAAAGTATCCGGGGAACTCCAAAACATGCAATTAAAGTCTTCCTGCCAAAAATGTGTGCCGGCTAAAACATGATAAGAGCGGTTGCTCTGGGGAATTGGTTGTTAAGCTTAAGACAAGACGTATAATCCTCACTGATAATTATGAAAATCCTTTAATTTCATACCTGTTCACATGTCATAAGGAATCAGTTTTGCAGCAGAAATATAATAATTGACCCCATGACCCATAAAATTTTTGACATAATAATGAACACATCTGATGGCATCTCCAAGGAGCATGAGAGGGTTAATGAAGATGGGTGCCATCATGCACATTATTTTGTTATTTTTTCTACGTTAAAATGTAATTTAATCCTGTGATCAAAGCTGAATTTTCAGCATCATTACTCCAGTCTTCAGTGTCACATGATCCTTCAGAAATCATGATGATTTGCTGCTCAAGAACCTTTTCTGATTATCA
The DNA here is from genome assembly GCA_033366665.1 of Phoxinus dragarum. Lineage (NCBI taxonomy): Eukaryota > Metazoa > Chordata > Actinopteri > Cypriniformes > Leuciscidae > Phoxinus > Phoxinus dragarum. Next base: position 58,594 of record JARPMJ010003561.1, read on the forward strand.
ATGTTACCAACAGATACACACACACACACAAAAATGGTTACCCATAGTCTTCAAAATATCTTCCTTCGTGTTCAGCAGAACAAAGAAATTTACACATGTTTGGAGTCAATTTAAATTTTTGGGTAAACTATCCCAGATATAAGACTCCATTATCTCCTTAAATTTCCCCAAACTTGCATATGTTCTGATAAAGAAGTATTTTTGGAGCTTTTTAAAGCATGTTTAAACACACAGCAAGGAACATGCTGTTTCTTTAATAGATCTGCATGTCTAGATCTTTAGCTGCTCAATAAATTAAGCCGGTAAATGTCAAGCTGCAGATCAGATCTGGATGTGTTTCGGTACAGTATCACTGCAGGGCTCACTGATCAAACAGTGGAGACGGCGAGCGTGACTCATGTGTTTTCATACATCCCTGGGCCTCAGAATTCATACAGTGAATCAAAATGAAAAGAATTTGGCACAGATTTCCGCTGAATTATGATTAATCAGACGCGGGTGTGAAAGTCTTGATAGGATGACATTAACTGCTTCAACTCAGCGTTTCATGTTAATGACGGCAATCACATTAAATCTGTTTTGTCAACAGTGGAACTATTAAAATCCATAAATTGTGCCTGACAGGTCATTTAAGTGCCATTTATGCCCCTCAAATATGTGTGTAAAAAAGTTTTTTTTAGCTTATATACTGTCAAAATCACTTTTAAAAATGTGCTCAGGCGTGTAGCGCTGATTGTAATTGTAATAGTTCGAATTTTAATGGATCAGCATTCTCCCCTCGATGTACTCTGCCTTACTGAAACCTGGCTTAAACCAAATGATTATTTCGGTCTTAATGAGTCCACTCCACCAGGATACGGTTATAAGCATGAGCCCCGTCTGATTGGTCGTGGCGGCGGTGTTGCAACAATCTATAGAGATATTCTTAATGTTACTCAGAAAACAGGTCACAGGTTTAATTCGTTTGAAGTACTTGTGCTAAATGTTACGCTCCCAGATGTAAGAAAGAAATCCCTATTATCTCTAGCCTTGGCTACCGTATATAGACCGCCAGGGCCTTACGCTGATTTCCTAAAAGAGTTTGCAGATTTTCTCTCAGATCTATTGGTCAATGTCGATAAGGCAATAATTGTTGGAGATTTCAACATACACGTTGATAACACAAATGATGCGTTAGGAGCTGCGTTTACAGATTTATTAAACTCCTTTGGGGTCAAGCAAAACGTTAGTGGTCCCACTCATCGTCTTAATCATACTCTAGATTTAATTATATCATATGGAACCGATCCAACCGATATAGATATTATACCGCAAAGTGATGATGTCACTGATCATTACATGGTAACTTGCATACTACGTACGGCTGAAATGTGTCATGTTGCGGCACGTTATCGACCAGGCAGAACAATCCTTCCAACCACTATAGATAGATTCTTGAATAGCTTACCTGATCTATCTCCGCTCCTCAGTGAACCTAAACAAACAGAGGAACTAGAGGAAATGACTAGCAGTATGAGCAACATTTTCTCTAGTACATTAGAAACTGTTGCACCAATTAGATTAAAAAAGGTTAGAGAGAAAACTAAAGCACCATGGTACAACAGTGCTACGCATGTTATCAAGAGAGAAACCCGTAACTTAGAGCGCAAATGGAAACAAACTAATTTAGAGGTCTTTAGAATCGCGTGGAAAGACAGTATGTCACGTTATAAAAAGGCTCTAAAAGCAGCCAGGGCTGAGCATCTACGCAAACTAATAGAAAATAACCAAAACAATCCAAGGTTTTTATTTAACACCGTGGCTAGATTAACAAATAAACAGACATCACCTGAACAAAATATTCCGTTACATTTTAATAGTAATGATTTCATGAATTTCTTCACTGAGAAAATAGAAAGCATCAGAAACACAATTGTAAATGTACAATCTTTGACAGCGTCTTATGATTCAGCCTCAATTATTGCCCCTCAACAACTACAGCGCTTTACAACTATAGGACAGGAAGAGCTAAATAAACTTATCACTGCATCTAAACCAACAACATGTTTATTAGATCCAATACCCACTAAACTACTGAAAGAAGTGTTACCTGTAGTGGAAGAGCCTCTTCTCAATATTATTAACTCGTCTCTATCTTTAGGACATGTTCCAAAAACATTCAAGCTGGCAGTTATAAAACCTCTTATTAAGAAACCACAATTAGATCCAAATAACCTAGCAAATTACAGACCCATTTCAAATCTTCCATTTATGTCTAAAATACTAGAAAAAGTTGTGTCCGCTCAATTGTGCTCTTTCTTGCAAGAAAACGATATCTATGAAAAGTTTCAGTCTGGATTCAGGCCACATCATAGCACAGAAACTGCGCTGGTTAAAATTACAAATGATTTACTTTTAGCTTCTGACCAAGGCTGTATCTCAATACTAGTTTTACTCGATCTTAGTGCTGCGTTTGACACTATAGATCATAAAATACTCTTAGATCGACTACAAAATTACACTGGTGTACAGGGACAGGCATTAAGCTGGTTTAGATCGTACCTATCAGACCGTTACCATTTTGTACATTTAAATGGGGAAAAATCAAAGATAACGTCAGTAAATTATGGAGTGCCGCAGGGATCTGTGTTAGGCCCCCTGCTATTCTCAATTTATATGCTGCCACTTGGTAATATTATAAGAAAACATGGAATAAGTTTCCACTGTTATGCTGATGACACTCAATTATATATTTCATCTAGACCAGATGATAACACTAAATTATCTAAAATGACAGAGTGTGTTAAAGATATAAAATATTGGATGACGTGTAATTTTCTTCTATTAAATTCAGATAAAACGGAGGTATTACTGATTGGTCCAAAAAACTGCCCACAAAACCTCTTACAATACAACCTTAATCTAGATGGACGTCCTGTTACTTTATCCTCTACAATAAAAGACCTGGGTGTTATACTAGACCGCAACTTGTCTTTTGAAAATCATATTTCAAATGTCACAAGAACAGCCTTTTTCCACCTTAGAAACATTGCTAAGCTACGTAATATGCTATCAGTTTCTGATGCAGAAAAGTTAATTCATGCATTCATGACCTCGAGACTAGATTACTGTAATGCTCTATTAGCTGGTTGTCCTGCATCCTCCGTAAACAAGCTACAGTTAGTCCAAAATGCAGCCGCTAGAGTTCTTACTAGGTCAAGAAAATATGATCATATAACACCAATTTTATCATCTCTACACTGGTTACCTATTAAGTTCCGTATCAATTACAAAGTATTGTTACTGACCTATAAAGCCCTAAATGGTTTAGCTCCTGTGTATTTAAGAGATCTTCTATCGCCATATAATCCATCGCGCTCTTTAAGATCGCTAAATTCGAGGCTCCTGGTCGTACCTAGGATATCTAAGTCCACTAAAGGAGGGAGGGCGTTTTCACATCTTGCTCCTAAACTCTGGAATAGCCTTCCTGATACTGTCCGAGTCTCAGACTCGCTCTCCCAGTTTAAAACTAGATTAAAGACGCATCTCTTTAGCCAAGCATTCACATGATGCATCTCATACCTTTTATACTACAGTTAAAATCAGATCAAATGCATTCATATTATGAACAGCAGCTACGCTAATTATTTCCCATCTGCCTTTTTTTTTTTTTTTGTTATCTCGGGATGCCTGTCCCTATAACTCAAATAGAGTTCGTCAGCTTCAGTTATGTATCCAGCCTCTCATGGAGACTTCAGATGCCCCAACGCCTGTGATGAGACGACTCGACGCCTGTGAAGAGACGACCCAACGCCGGCGATATGTTATGCCCTAAATTTCATGATTAACTAACTGTATTTTTGTATGTATATTTTTGAAATGCATTTTCTGTAAAGCTGCTTTGAAACAATGTGTATTGTGAAAAGCGCTATACAAATAAACTTGAATTGAATTGAATTGAAAAGTGATTGGCAGACCAAACCGTAAATCGTAGAGATTTGAAACTTTGAGGGATGGTAGTACTCACACCGTCTACAACGTCACCAAGTCTCGCCCCAATCGGCCTGATGGTGGCGCTACAGCGATCAAAAGTACTTAATAGATCATAACTTCAAAAGTACTTAATGGATCATAACTCCAAAACCGTTCTTTGCGAGATAGAAAAAGAGATTTTTTAAAAAAACCTACTTTTGCTAACTAGTCCTAGGTTTTTCGCCTGATCAGAACTAAATGACTACCTGGTCCCACCAGACTCTTGTACATTTCATGTGTACAGAGAGTCTGGCCTCTCTCCATTGACAAGCGTTAACTTCCTTGGAGGCGGGTACTCTGTTGAAGTTTAAAACTATTGGATCTGCCCAGAGTCACTCTGGATCTGCCATAACCAATCGCTAACGTTTGGTCGTGACGTATGACGACTCAAACTAGCGCACAACCTCAACTTCATCGTTCTCAGCCACTCCCTCTGTTCGCTGATTGCACCGGTAAAAAATTGACCGGAGAAAACCCAAGAATACACCGCAATCCCAGACATAGTACTGAAGGAAAATGAAAATTGAGCGGAAGTACGTAGGAGGGCGGAGCCAGGCTACTAAATGACTAGGCTAAACAAAATTGTGATTCAAGTCCACAACCGGATGCCAAAGGCCACTTTTACTAAACCGGTTATCGCTCTTGAACGGAATGAGATGATTTCAACAAACTCGGTATAGGCTACACTTATGTAAGTACTCTATAAAATGGGGGAGAAATCAGGAAAATGGCTATAGCTACGTCTCGCGTAGCCAGACTTTCTGCCGTCAGTCTATCGCAGCTCTAAAAACACGGCTGCCATCGGCCAATGAATTTCGAGAGGCTGTCGACATCGGAACGAAACTCGCTGGGCCTGTTTGACGGTCACGGCCTGTGAGAAATTCAAAAGAAATCGGGCACCTTTCAAATGCGTGTAGCCTATCGGCTATCACACGATTTTTCGCACATGCCCAAAACAATCATAATCATTACATACCATGTAGAACTCCTCATTCTGAGCAACTTTGCTTCTAGGACCGCCATCAATTGAATCGTTCGTTAAATAGCCTATAGGGATCTCCCAGTCACGTGACCCCTAGCCGCGTGTCAGCCATTTTGACGGAATACATCCGTCAGCTACTCAGTGGCAATGGATCTATTATTAGGGGTGTGTAATAGCCTATATATTATTATTATTATACTAATATTATAATTATTTCATAATTAGCCTAAATATTGCAATACTTTGCACTACAGTATTGATATAATTGCGTGCGCAAAATATCTCGATATTGAACAGAATCAATCTATTTTTTACCCCACCACTATTATTAGCGCAGCGGCCGTCAGCTAACTCTTCACGTCATGTCATCGCACTTATTAGCATCACAAAAAGATACAAGAGGAAGATAAAGGAATTAGGAATCAGAGATCATTATGAAGCACCACAAGTTCTTTTTACAGGCATTAAATGTGTAGAAAAACTTCCTGATATTGAGTTCGGTGACATTTACAGCTAACGTTACCTTATTCACTTCCCATCAAGCTAACGCTACACCGGAGCTTCATTAAAATAATACAAAAGCTTGACGTTAGCAGGCTATCGGTATCACGAGTGCGGATGGGTCAGCAACTCTTTGATTTGGACGCCAGCGGGGAAGTATTTTTCAATCATCACCGCAAAAGTTGGTCAATGTATTTTTAGCACCAAATTATAGTGACGTTAGGTGTAATAATCTTTAAACTGAGTTTACAGGGGAAAACACAAAACAAAATCACCTGTTTATTGCCACCAACCACTTGTTTCTCCGTTTTATTTCTTTTGGGATACGGTACAAAGATATTCCTTTTGTATAATCACGTATCTGATCGCATCCAACTGCACAGCATCGCTCGGGCATGATAGGAATATTTCGCGACGAGCTGTAGTATCACCGGCGGTTTAGCATTTTCTATTCCGTCAAGATGGCTGCTCCAAATGGCGTGACGTCACGCGGGACGTTTTTTTTTTTTTTTTTTTACTAGTCCTGTTTTTGGCTCTGTCACTACTCGATCCGTACCGGAAACACGATATGTACTGCGCATGTATGTGCAAGAACGCAAAATTTGCTGCCACTTCCTGTCATCGTTAACGTTTTTACGACAACGACGTCACTGTCACTGTCACTACTCGAACTGTACTTGTCGTCACGATTTGTACTGTAAGTTACTGTATCTGCGGATATATGGATTCTTTTGCATTTTATGTGAAAGTTCAAGAATTTCTCTTAAAAGGAGAAATTCCTGACAATGATGCAGAGCGTCGGAAAGTGAAACGGGCATCTGCGAATTTTATCATCAAAGGTAACTTTTTTTAATTTATGTAAAAAAAAACAAAAAAACATACTGAGGTAAAAATGTTTTTAATTTATAATATATGATATAGTTAAGTAACATAACATGACGGGAGGTATTTTTGCTGAATATTCTCACGATTGCAAATGTTACGTTGATTTTAGTTCAATAAACAAGCAGTTAATATTAAATTACTTGAATTACCTAGGTTAATCCCTTAAGCGGCACCCCACTTTTTTTAATAGACATGAAAAACTGTATTTATGTCAAGATAGTCACTAGTAAATAACTTTACGATAAAGATCAGTAGTGTCGAACAACAACTGCCGTAAATGGTTTCGACATACTTCAGACAGGAAGCAGACGCGTTCTTGCACATGCGCAGTACAGATCGTGTTTCCGGTACGGATCGAGTAGTGACAGGCTCAACCCCAATAACTGTTAAAAAGCTTTAAAATATAGGCCTTTTTTTTTCCTCAGTAAAATGCCTGTATTTTCCATCTCTGATGGTTACAGGTTTGCTACATCATGAAACATAATACTTTTACAAGTACTTAAAGGGTTTAAAGCGCCCGAACCCTGTTATTTGCCGCTCGCAGCTATGTTTTAAAATGTTGTTTTTTTCGTTCATCAAAAGGGTGCTTTACCTGAATCATTTTCTGTATAAGTAAAAATGCAGATTTTGATGATAACTAAATAAATTTAAATAAAAGCAATATTTTGTCACCTCTTTTTTTTTATCAGCAGGGGACCTGCTGTCCATCTGTTACCATGATTTTAAAAAGCATGTCAGCATTAAATTCATATTTTAATAAAATACAAAGTGCCTTGACATTGAATACAAGGCTTGTAATATCTTATTAAACTGTGCAACACTGTTACTTTTCTGAAGGCACAATAATTAAACCCAGCTAACAAGGAGCATTCTCAGAACTTTGATTAACGTTCTGTCAAAGTTATGAACAACTTCTTCCAGAAACATTAATGTTCAAAGTTATCAGGTCTTAAATAATGTTCTCAAAATAAGTTCCAGATACGTCATTCATGGAACGTTTTTCCCCCCTGAAACGTTCTAGTTGGACGTTCGTCTAACGTTTTTTAAATGTTTCTAGTTTCAGAATGTTCAGAGAACATTCAAAAGTAACATTCCCATAATGTAAATTATAAAATGGAATGTTCCCTTAGCCTATCGTTCACATAAGTAAAAAAAAAAAAAAGGTTATTAAAACATTAAAAAAAACTGAACGTTCAGGGATTCAGATTCAGTACGTTAGCAAAACGTTCTTAGAATACCAATATTTTTGCTATCTAGGAGCACATCTGACTCATGAAATGTTTAAAACCTTTTTAAAATGTAATATCACGATCAGATCAGACCATTAGGCTACTATGTTTATTATGTTGACAATGATAATTCATATGTTTAAAAAAAAAAAATCTGTCCGAATAGGCCTACATAGAAATGATTACAGATGGACTGCAGATTATATCAGTTGTTGACATCAAACAGTCTCGGTCTCCCTCTGCTGGTCATCAGTCATAAATGAGCTCGAAGAATAAGTACTCAATAATACTCTGGTGTTGTGGCAAGTTTTGTATATCCTTCATAAAATGTATCCCGTTAATTCCTCTTTTTCTAAATATTCGGCCAAAATATGTCTTCCAACTTTTCTTCTTAAATTCAACTCAATTTCATTCCGCAAACTTAGAGTAGATCTTTGAGGCTTTATACACGTTTATTTAAAGATGTGATGTTTAATTTGCTTTTCTTATATGTGTATTTTTTGTAGACTATACATGTTTTTTTCTTTCCTATATGCACTTTAATATTTAAGCCTTTTTAAGAATTTCAATTCTATGGTAAAATTTCATCAGAATTAATTGAATAACCCTTACATATTAGCTTGGTTAACCAGGCCAATAGAAGACTATTAACTCTTCCAGTTTTTACAAGCTTTGCTAACAAGCTTTGCGAAATGTACAACATTTTAAAACAATAATTTTTTAATAATTTTAGTTTTCATTTAATTTTTTAGTCATTATGCTATGCATTTTTTTAGTTTGTTAAAAAATGTCTAGATATCTTTAATTCATTTTGATTTAGATTTTTTTTAGTTTTTGGTCATTTTAGTATTTCAACTTTGAGTTCGTTTCCAACGTAACTTTTCTAATTTCATAGCTTTTTTTTAATCTAACATTCATATTTTATTTTATTTCAACTGATGATTTTTAATAGTTTTAGTTATCAATATTGCACCATTTAAACTGGGCAAGTTAGCTTTAAAAGCATGAGATCCCACCCTCCCTTTAGAGCAGGGGTAGGGAACGTCGGTCCTGGAGAGCCATAGCCCTGCAGAGTTTAGCTCCAACCCTGATAAAAACTCACCTGATTGTAGCCTTAATGATCTTAAAGACATTGATTAGCTGGTTCAGGTGTGTTTGATTAGGGTTGGAACTAAACTCTGCAGGGCTATGGCTCTCCAGGACCGACGTTCCCTACCCCTGCTTTAGAGCGTCTCCAAAGCCACGCCTACAAAACACATGAACGCGCACGCACAGCCAGAGCAGTTTGCAAAGTGTCACGAGAGATGGCGTTAAACTACCTCATGTCTCAAAGCACATAACATTACAATAATAAGGAATGTAAACAACTCACAGAGTGTTGACTTGTACCACCTGACCGCTGAAGATTCATAAATCTGAGTCTGAGGACGTGAACAGCTCCCAGTAGATCGTCACGAGTTGCGATCTCGAAATTACGGTTATGACATGGCGTGACGCAGCAAAAGCTAGTTGTTTTGGTTCAGGATGAACTGTAAAAGCGGCTGCTGTTTGTTTGTGGCGCTCGGTGACTGACCTCTGTCTAACTCTGCATGGCCTTAAGGTACACCTATGTCTGCGCGACACGAGCAGGTGCGACGTGCGAGGAAGTGTGGAAATACATATGTTGACAGCTGACAGGCTGGTAGGACATTTATATATTGTGTTCGTTCGGACAGATGAATGCAATGATTGGATGAACATTGGTCCCGAGACTTCCACAGAAGGTAGGCTATATGTACATGTTTTAATATTTACACATCTTTTATTATTGATTGCGAGTTTAAACCAGTTTAACAAAAAGTGTTTATGAAAAAAATTAATGCTAATGTTTTGTCTTGAATATTATAATTTTTTAATATATTTTCTTATTATTTGATGTTATAAAAAAATTAAGCAATGCATTAATACGACTTGAATAGTGTGGCCTTTACGCTATATTTTCCCCCTTTTTTAAAGATAAAATATTCATAAGTCATAAGGTATGAAGATTTATGGAATATATAGAAGCATATTTATTAATCAAGTAATACAATTTTTACAGTAAATGATAAATGGTGATTGAAAAAGTATAAAATTATATACAGTAAAACTGGGAAACGATGAATCCCATCCAAAATAAAAATTGGTGTTTACATAATATATGTGTGTGTAATTATTTTGTATATACACGCATGCATGTATATATTTAAGAAATATTTTCATGTATATACTGTATATTTATGCATAATTTATATTATATATAAATTTAAATATTTGATATATTAATAACACATTTTAATTTATCTTAAATATATACATGCATGTGTTTGTATTCATATATACAATATAATTATACACACATATATTATGTAAACACAATATTTTATTTTGGATGCGATTAATCGTTGCACAGCACTAATTCAAGTGTATTAATTTAGCTTGGCTTGCTATTAATGAACACTAAAACACATTAAATAGCTCATTAAGCCTTTAAAATGTTCAACAACAAAAACAGACCTAACTAATCAATCATCTTTCTCTGTTTGTTTCTTCATGTTGTCTATAGGATGGCACAGAAAGCGGACTGCTCTTCTTTCCTGTGGATGGTTGTGGGGTGAGACCAGCATCTCCTGCCGAGGCGTGTGTTGGAGTGACAGAGAGTTGTGAATCCCGTGGATTCTCCGGATCCGCTCCTCTGGTTTCGGTGCAGAAGGATCCGGTAAATCCCTGTCAGCGGGCTACGGCAGTCCAACACCACACTGTTCCTCAGGTGAGTTTCGGTGATGCCCAGCTCCTCCAGCTCGAGCTTGACCGACCGTTCATCACTGGAAAGTGTTTTTGACGGGTTGGCCAGGTGCGCAGGTGTGGGAAAAGCAGGTGGGTACGCTTGTGGATACTCAATTCCCCTTAGCCACGCACTGGACATGATCTGCGACAGGGAAATGCGGTCTGCGGGAACGAGCCTCAGCGTTCCCTTAATAACACACTGGCAGACGTCAGGGACGTAATCGGGAATGGCGTAGGAACCCCTGAGGATACTAAAGCGCAGTCTTCTCAGGCTGGAGCCGTTAAAGGGGAACGTGGCCGTCACCATGAAGTACAGCAGGATTCCCAGAGCCCAAATGTCCACCAGAGGTCCGATGTAACCCCTGTCCCGAAAGAGTTCAGGGGCCGCGTAGGGCGGAGAGCCGCAGAAGGTGGTGAGGATATCGGTGGGTTTGCATTCGGCGCTGAAACCAAAGTCACCAACCTTGATGCAATATGTGGTGGTGTAGAAGATATTTTCAGCCTTTAGGTCGCGGTGGATGATGTTGTTGTCATGCTGAAGGTGAAGAAAAAAAACTGCTGGATCAGTTGTGCGGTTTTCTCATAGCCTGCTTTTACATTTGGTCTCTCTAATATTAGTTATATCTTTTGATTCACATATTTTATAAAAAAATAGGCCGTGTACAGTAGTGCTGCACGATTGGAGGGGGGGGGGGGGGGGGGGATTTAATAGATTTTTTGTTTTTTTAAATACAATTTAAAAAAAGCTCCAGGTTTGATGCTTATTTTAATAAAATAAAATAAAGGTATTTGCGAGCTTTTTTCTCAGAATTATAAACTTGCAATTGCTAGTAATAGAGTCATAATTGCGTGACATAGCCTAAATTCACAATTTATGATTTTAAATTCTGAATTGCGAGAAAAAAGTCAGAATTGCAAGACATAAACTCGCAATTGCGAGACAAAAGACAGAATTGCGAGAAAAAAAGTCAGAATTGCGAGAAAAAAAGTCAGAATTGCGAGATATAAACTTGCAATTACGCGAAAAAAGACAGAATTGCGAGAGAAAAAAAGTCAGAATTACAAGATATAAACTCTCAATTGCAAGAAAAGAAGTCGCGAGATATAAACTTGCAATTACGAGAAAAAAGACAGAATTGCAAGAATAAAAAGTCAAAATTGCAAGATATAAACTTGCAATTGTGAGAAAAAAGTCTGAATTTGGAGAGAAAAAAGTCACAATTACAAGATATAAACTCTCAATTGCAAGAAAAGAAGTCGCGAGATATAAACTTGCAATTACGAGAAAAAATACAGAATTGCAAGAATAAAAAGTCAAAATTGCAAGATATAAACTTGCAATTGTGAGAAAAAAGTCTGAATTTGGAGAGAAAAAAGTCACAATTACAAGATATAAACTCTCAATTGCACGAAAATAAGTCAGAATTGCAAGATATAAACTTGCAGTTGCGAGAATATTTTTTTCCGCAATTATCTTTTAAATGTTTTTATTCCATGACGGAAATAGCTGCATGTTTGTAGGGCTGCACAATTATAGTGGAATACATACAGCCCTAGACTTAAAAAATAAAGTTAGTTCAAATAAATCAAGTTTAACCTCTTTAACGTTTAATCGCCAAATATAAAAGGTTGAACACTAGCACATGTGCTCTTACCATGTGTTTCACAGCAGACAGTATCTGAGAGAAGACCAGTTTGCTCTCCAGATCAGACAAGCGTCCTCTGGTGGCGATCCTGGAGAACAGTTCTCCTCCAGCTGCGTACTCCATCACCAGATGAAGCCTGCGAAACGTCTCCACCACCTCATACAGACGCACGATGTTGGGGTGCGAGAGTCTCTCCATGCTGAGGATCTCCGACGGGAACAACCCCTGTGAGCGCTTGTCCAAACGCAGCTTATCCAGGATCTTCACAGCAACCCTTTCTGAGAGAGACGAATGAAAGAGAGCATGGGGATAAAAAATGCACCGCCGGTGTCACATCAAGTCAAGTCAGACGTATTTCTAGAGTGCTTTATACAATACAGGTTGTTTCAAAGCAGCTTTACAGTGATACACAGGACAATTATGTATTCAAGAATTCAGTTCTGCTGTAAAGCAGCTCTAAAAAGACAATAGTGTCATTGTTCAGCTGTTCTGAATGTGATTCAGTTGCATTCAATAACTGTGTAAAGTTCATCAATTTTGGAATAAGTTCAATTCAGCTATAAAGCAGCGACAATAAGGCAAAAAATTTAGTTTTGCATATGTGAGCCTGGATCACAAAACCAGTCACATGACGCACGGGTATATCTGTGGCAATAGCCAACAATACATTGTATGGGTCAAAATTCTTGATTTTTCTTTTATGCCAAAAAATCATTAGGATATTAAGTAAAGATCATGTTCCATGAAGATAGTTAGTAAATTTCCTACCGTAAATATATAAAACATGTATTTTTGTCAGTGAATGCAGCACAATCGTGAACATAAATGCACAACTTTAAAGGAGATTTTCTCAATGTTTAAATTTTTTTGCATCCTCAGATTCCAGAGTTTCAATAGTTGTGTCTCGACCAAATATTGTCCTATCCTAACAAACCACACATCAATGGAAAGCTTATTTATTCCGCTTTCATATTATGTATAATCAAAATTTTTAAAAAATTGACCCATGTGACTGGTTTTGTGGTCCAGGGTCACATATTTATAAGTTCATGTGCGCGGTCAAGCAAGTTTCGCCCGTTTTTGAATTTTTTTTACATTAGTCTTGATTTAATGACTGTAAAAATGTAAATTGGTACAAACAAGTAAAAAGGAGTAATGTGTTTTTATTAAATCTTGAATACACATTTCAATCATTATTTTAATTATAATAATAATAATAATTTTTTTAATCTAACAATAAGCAGGTTCACTGAATTAAAAAATTCAATTCAGTAAAAAAAAAAAACATTTTGACTTCATTGAAACATTTATCTAACACCTTAAGAAGTTTACTAATATAATATAATATACATTTTAATTAAGAAACTTTCATCATAGAAGAGGTGTTTTTAATATTTTTACTTTTTTAAAGGGGCTATATGTAAGAATTTTCATGTATTAACCACTTTTTATTGGCAATGTGTGAACAGCTTGTAGCGAAAAAAAAAAAAAAAGATACCTTCCCGACTTTTCTAGTTTGTCTATCAATCTGTACTGCAATGTCAATGTGTCATGCAAAGAAAAGGCATTAATTCAAACTATAGTCTCACATAGTCAGATCTATTCAGCCTATAGTCTCAAATATACTTTATAATCAAACGATCATAACAGTAATTTTAAGCGCCTCATCTTTCATCACCGGTGTCGCTTATAACAAGAGTTTCTGAATTCTATAGACTCTTTAAATAAATGAATAGATGTGTGCACAATAATTACGTAATGAAATGATCTGACCCGTTGATCTCTTTTGTTCCTGAACAGGTGAGCTGGCATTCACATGTCGACACTTATTAAAAGAAGACATTAAAGCGGGTGTCTTGGGGTTTATAGAAGTGAACACATCCTGAAAGAGATTAATTATAATCTTCTGGATTAACCTAGATTTAATCCCCCCCGCACACACACGTGATGAACACATGATCACTCCTCATCCATAACTCAAGATTGTTTTAGGGCAAGTTTAGATATTTTGTGTGCATTTTAAAAGCAGCGACATTTAAAACTGGAAAAATTCTTCTCAGAAAGCGCCGTCTCTCACCTTTGGTCAGGTGGGTGAATGCCGAGTTTGACCTGGGCGAAGTTCCCGCTGCCGATTTCCCCACGCAGCTCGTAGAAGCCGACCCGTCTGCCGAAGGTCAGGTCATCCACGAGCTTCTCCTCGTGTCCGAGGTCATAGACGGCTCTCTCGAAGAGCGTCTGCTTCACGATGACCTCTGGGCTCACGGATGCATGTTTTCTGCCCAGTGCTCGACCTCTTGTCTTCTTCTTCTCCGTTATTTGAGCGACCTCCATCCAGGCCAGCTGAGGCACGAGCTCTTTGTGGTGGGACGGCATCGTCTGCTTGGCCACCTGCCCTGTACAGAGAAAGAGATATCTTTCATTTTCCGTTGTTTCTTATGGAAATCAATGCAATTTTGCTGTAGTAGTCCCCTTTATTCTTCTATGTTTCTCCTGAGAAAAAGATCTCAACATCTCAAAATGTGCTCAGAATCGCCATGATATTTTAAAGGAGACTTTCCAGTTCTCATTAATGTTTCATTTAAAGGGATGGTTCGGAGTAATTTCAACCTAGGGTCCTTTGCACCATGACCTCGAGCCAAACCCCCCCCCAAAAACAGCTTTTTTTTTCCTTGGTCGAACATTATTAAAGTTAGAGTTTTTTTTTTTTTGCGTAAATTTTTGCGCACGCAATTATTTCGCTACAGTACCGCAAAGTATTGCAATATTTAATTATAAAATGATCTGTTTTACTTTCGGGTTTTCTCCATAGAGCTTGGCAACGTGACGTCAAGCCACAGAGCGCCGCGGTGGCTGATGGGTAGTGCCGCCATATTGTGATGCCATCGCCGTTCTGCCATTAATCTGGTAGACGCGAATCCGGACCGCTAATATATAAAGTAGACATTGACATCTCGATTAATTTTAAAGTTATGGGAAGAACTTGTTGTGTTGTCGGTTGTAATGTCCGTTCACACGACCGACAAGGTAAGAAATTAGACAACTTATTGTCTTTCTTTAGCTTTCCCGCCTGGAGGCAGAATCAAGGAAGCTATGTGTCTGATGTGACAAAGAGACGCCGGCTGTCTTGGATATCAGCCGTAAGACGGACAGACATCAAGTTTTGCAGGATCCCAATTGGTAAACTGAACGTGGGCTTCCAGAGACTTATAATTGTGACATTGCTCAGCGGTATAGGCACTGACACCACAAACAAAATAAGTAAAAATATCAGGAAATGTGATGGGTGGTGGTAACGCATCAGGGTCGCGGATCCACTGGTCTTTTGGGACTTCATAAGGATCGACATTTCCAATAAAGTTGATTTTTTTCAATATAGCGTTTCTTGGCGTCCAGTACGAGTTTGTCTCTGTACAATCCACCTTGTTTTAAACTATTTTTAATCATCCTCAAATAAATAATTCATACAACCAACATTGTGCGTTGCTCTATATAGTGTTGCTTGGTTACCGGCTTGTGTTTGTGGCCTCACAATGTGGCGGATACTCCCCACAATACATTGCGCAATGACGTCGCAATTACGTCGGTTGCCATTCTCTATTGGTTTTCTCTGAGTTTTTCTATTGAGTTCACTCTGATCATTTACATTTGAGTATTACATCCACAAGGTGGCGCTTGTTGCGGTGCTTTGTTGTCGTGCATTCAACAGGAAATTCAAATGAAAATGGCTTCACCATCACAACCGGTTGTACATGACGCTCAGTCTTCTTTCAAATCGAAAGTGTGGGTAAATTTCGGATCAACTCCTTTTTCTAAACAAAAAATGTATTCATTTCATTCCCAAATTAATTTTGGTTGATGACCTTGCAGCCGTCAGGACTGGACTCTAGCAGTACACATTTTTGTTTATATTTCTCAATTTGATTGAAGCTCTAAGTTACTCTTATTTATATGATTATTCTCAGGTTTATGTTACTCTATTGTATTTAAATAAGTTTAAGTTATGTGCTGGGAGCTCACCATTCATGTGAGAGGTCTCCTATTCAGATAATAATTACGTCCTGTCCTGTAATAAGATCCTGTGTCCTGTAAGTTCAAGGAAAACGTTTTTGCACTACCCTCCTAAGTTTTTGCACTTCAGTTAATGTGTAGAAGTTAATTTTTCACTGATTTTGTGGTTAATTAAAAGTGGTTAATACATGAAAATTCTTACATATAGCCCCTTTAAAAAAAGTAAAAATATTAAAAACACCTCTTCTATGATGAAAGTTTAAAGTTTCTTAATTAAAATGTATATTATATTAGTTCACTTTTTACTGGTCAGAAAGTCCTGGCAGAAAGCGATGCATAAGGATGAATTGTAAACACTTGTGAGTTTTGCAAAGGTCTTTTATGGGCTTTTCCCAAATCACGGAAGTGACCTCGATGTCCGGGTTAGCGGTAGCATAAGCCATCAGGCAAGTGTTATTTAAACCTGATGTACTTACAAACTTTCCAATGGCTCGTTTTATGAGTACAGAACCTATTTGTACTACTGTATTAGTTTGGTACCACATTATTAGTGTGGTAATTTACCAGATACAAACTTCGGATCCATTAGCGCCTGCACTAAGCCATTCGGCTGATATCTCTAAATAAGCTCTTACTTTAATAATGTTCGACCAAGGGAAAAAAAGCTTCTGGGGGGTGTTTGGCTCGAGGTCATGGTGCAAAGGACCCTAGGTTGATTTTACTCCTAAGTCCGAACCGTCCCTTTAAGTATCAACTTTTCCTTTGATGCTTTCCATAAAATTCCTAGTGAAAAATAAAAACAGACCCAGTTCTTAAGAGAACTGTATAAGAAACGTTTGATTTCTTAATGAGATCTGAGCACAGTTTGAGATATTTTTTTCAAGAGAAACATCTGAGATGAAGAGGACTTTCCATTTAATCTCGTGAGGTTAAAAAAAAAATCCACATATATAATGTGGAGATCTCAATATTAACTCAAACATTTCTCATCCAATGAGCTATGCTATATACATTTATAGATACATAACAGTCTTTTGCATGTATTTTATTTATACTAAAGAACATCTGAGAACGCCACGAAGTTTCCCAATCTAGAAAAGAGCAACCTGTGATACCCAAATAAAACCATTCAGGATTTAAAATAGTTTTCAAACTTACACATAATCTGTGCTCTCCCATTTTCCCCATTTTTGGGAGGTAAAGTGCCGCTCTTCTTATTCAAAAACATCCTCTGCGTCTTCTGGTTTCTCCTCACAGTGTCAGTCCCAGTGTGTCTTCAGTTTACCCAGATCTGTCCATGTATAGTTCAGTTTGCCAGAAGTCCATGAGATCCCACTTTTGTTGATCATATGTCTGCAGATCACCAGACTATAGTATTATTCATTAAAGTGAACTAGAATCTTCCATCGTTCTGCTGTTTGAGTCTTGACAGACATGGTCCACTCGCTCCGGTCACGCAGAGTGCCGTTCCCTCTCCGTAATGCTGGATCATGTGTGTGTAATCCTGTCTCACACACTCACCTACAGACAGGTGACCCACCTCTGACCCCTCCAGCCGTGGGATTACAGCGTCCAGCTGTCTGTCACTCAATGCACGTGCAAGTGTGTCTGGTGTCTAGGTTTGTGTGCCTGGCTCCATTTTTTAAAAACTAGTTTTGCACCTTTAAACTGCTATGTGGTTGCCAAGATGTTCTGAGCGGTTGCTACAATATTGTTTGGTGGTTGCTAGGGCGTTGCTATGCAGTTGCTACAGTGTTACATGGTTGATAGAATGTTCTAAGTTGTTTATAGGTGGTTGCCATGGATTTCTGCATGGTTGCTAATGTGTTCTGAGTGGTGGCTATCACTTAGTGTTTGCTAAGGTGTTTCTATGCATTTGATATAGTGTGTTCTAAGTGGTTGCTAGGGTGTTCTATAATGTTTATAGGTGTTTTATGGTGTTTGCTTCAACATTTGATAGGTGGTTGTTAGGGCGTTTCTATGCAGTTGATAGTGTGTTCTAAGTGGTATCTAGGGTGTTCTATGATGTTTATAGGTTTTTATGGTGTTTGCTACAAGATTTGATAGGTGGTTGTTAGGGTGTTGCTATGCAGCCCTACAGTGTTACATGGATGATAGAATGTTCTAAGTTGTTTATAGGTGGTTGCCATGGTTTTCTGCATGGTTGCTAGGGTGTTCTAAGCTGTTTCTAGGTGATTCTATGGTTTCTGCATGGGTGAAAAGTCAAATATGAATATAAAATGTATTAGTGATTTATAGCACACTTATTAACAAGGCAATGCCTATTTCTCCCAATATTCTCCTCACACACGAATGACATTAACAAGAGGTTACTTACATATAACTGCATAATGTGACCTAATTATAAGAGACTATTGTTTCTAATAGGATCGTCCTTCAGCACTTTCAGACCGAAGGATAAACAAACAGCCACAATCCTCATCAGGACCAGACGTCTGGCATCAGAGGGAGATAGACTTGTCTGTCTGTCTGTCTGTCTGTCTGTCTGTCTGTCTGTCTGTTTGTCTGAATGATATCTGTCTGATTTTCTGTCTGTCTGTCTGTTTGTCTGTCTGATATCTGTCTGTCTGTCTGAATGATGTCTGTCTGTCGGATTTCTGTCTGCCTGAATGATGTCTGTCTGTCTGTCTGTCTGTCTGAATGATGTCTGTCTGTCTGTGTCTGAATGATGTCTGTCTGTCTATCTGTCTGAATGATGTCTGTCTGTCTGACTGTCTGTCTGAATGATGTCTGTCTGTCTGTCTGTCTGTCTGTGTCTGAATGATGTCTGTCTGAATGATGTCTGTCTTTCTGTCTTTCTGTCTGTCTGTCTGTCTGTCTGAATGATGTCTGTCTGACTGTGTGTGTGTGTGTCTGTCTGTGTCTGAATGATGTCTGTCTGTCTGTCTATCTGTCTGAATGATGTCTGTCTGAATGATATCTGTCTGACTGTCTGTCTGTCTGTCTGAATGATGTATGTATGTCTGTCTGCCTGAATGATGTCTGTCTGATGTTTGTCTGTCTGTCTGTCTGTCTGTCTGTGTCTGAATGATGTCTGTCTGTCTGAATGATGTCTGTCTGATGTTTGTCTGTCTGATGTCTGTCTGTCTGTGTCTGAATGATGTCTGTCTGAATGATGTCTCTCTGACTTTCTGTCTGATGTCTGTCTGAATGATGTCTGTCTGTCTGTCTGACTGATGTCTGTCTGTCTGTCTGATGTCTGTCTGTCTGTCTGAATGATGTCTGTCTGTCTGTCTGAATGATGTCTGTCTGTCTGTCTGAATGATTTCTTCTGTCTTTACAACCTATTTTGTGTTCATTTTAAGCCAGCCATGTAGTAATGTTTTTTTTTTTTGAATAGCTGGGTTAAATAAAACTACCCAGCACCTTGGGCAAACAATTAACCCAACCGCTGAGTTAAAACAAACCATTCGCTGGGTATGTCCATTTTCAAACCCTTATTTTTAACCCTGCATGTTTTTCTACAGTCTTGGTCCCGTTTGTCGGTTTCTGGAGAATTCTGCAGTATTTTATTTTTATTAAAATCTCTGATTTGAATTTGCTCTGCACCTGCGATTGAAATGCCACATTGTTCTAGTTGAAGCAACACTGGGCATCTGAGCTCCATTCATCTCTGCTTTCTCTTCGTTTCTCTTTGAAACTTTCCCTCAATTCAAATGCATTATGTGGAGGAGGGTCCCAGCTCTCTGAATGCCTTTATCATGGAGAAATGGCTGCTTTTGAGACCCAGCTCATTCCTTATTCACTTATTCTGTTGCATGCGCCTTCTGCTGTCTAAAGCAACTCTGATCTGGTGGATGAAACCAGCACAAACACTTGAAAGATGAGGCCCTGGATCACAAAACCAGTCACATGACGCACGGGTATATCTGTGGCAATAGCCAACTATACAATGTACGATCTATTTTTCTTTGATGCCAAAAATAATCAGAATATTAAGTAAAGATCATGATCCATGAAGATATTTAGTAAATTTCCTACTGTAAATATATAAATCATGTATTTTTGTGAGTGAATGCAGCACAATCGTGAACATAAATGCACAACTTTAAAGGAGATTTTCTCAATGTTTACATTTTTTTGCAGCCTCAGATTCCAGATTTTCAATAGTTGTGTCTCGACCAAATATTGTCATATCCTAACAAACCACACATCAATGGAAAGCTTGTTTATTCAACTTTCATATATTTTTTTCATATTTCATATTTTAAAAAATGTACCCATGTGACTGGTTTTGTGGTCCAGGGTCACAGATAGTCATGATTGATTGGAGTTTCTGTGAATAGATTAGTGGATTAATCAGCGGTGTTGGTCTTAAAGCAACGGGCGTAACCCGTGATTATAATGATTGAGGAGAAAACATCAGAGCGCAGAAACACACACAATACACAGAGAAGGGCAATATCAAAAAATACAATGGAGTTTTTAATACGTTCACACTTTTATAATGATTTATATTATAATGATGTGTTAAATTAACTTTTTAATAGCAGTTCATGCTATGTATGGATGGATGGATGGATGGATGGATGGATGGATGGATGGATGGATGGATGGATGGATGGATGGATGGATGGATGGATGGATGGATGGATGGATGGATGGATGGATGGATGGATGGATGGATGGATGGATGGATGGATGGATGGATGGATGGATGGATGGATTTTCTTAAGATTTTCTTGTTTTTTCCATGGGTCTTTAATAAACGTTTAAACTTTAATAAACATTAAAATGTTAAGAGTAAAGAGAAAAGACACATGACACATTCACAGAGACTCTCTCTCTCACACACACACACACACACACACACACACACACGCACACACACACACACACCATTTGGCCTGATGGGGAATAAACATCTCTCTCTCTCTCTCTCTCTGCTTTTGATTGGTGATGGATCAACTGATGTGTCCATTTTAAAAGGTTTAGTAAATCTCGCTAAAATGTACTTTCTATAAACTACATAGAAAGATACATTAAATATAAATGGGGAATAAATCAATGCATTTGATGTTGTTGTTAATGGTAATGATGTATATTTAAGTGTATCTGTGTTTGAAAAAGATTAATTTATTTTTTCTCTTCTCAAGTCAAAAGTCCTCTCTCTCTCTCTCTCTCTCTCTCTCTATCCCTCTCTCTCTCTCTCTCCCTTTCTCTCTCTCTCTATCCCTCTCTCTCCCTTTCCCTCTCTCTCTATCCCTCTCTCTCTCTCTCTCTCTCTCTCTATCCCTCTCTCTCTCTCTCTATCCCTCTCTCTCTCTCTCTATCCCTCTCTCTCTCTCTCTATCCCTCTCTCTCTCTCCCTTTCTCTCTCTCTCTATCCCTCTCTCTCTCTCCCTTTCCCTCTCTCTCTCTCTCTCTCTCTCTATCCCTCTCTCTATCTCCCTTTCCCTCTCTCTCTCTCTCTCTCTCTCTCTCCCTCTCTCTCTCTCTCTCTCTCTCTGCAGGGGGCCGGGGCCCGTTTACATGCTTTGAGCCAGTTTTGTTTAAGTGGAGGTGCTAAAACACCTTCCCCCTGAGATAAAAGATGATTAATACCTTTGAATGAGGGCCGCTTAGTGGCTCAGAGTCCCTTAAGCACTTAATTAGTGAAAGGATGGGCCTGACATCACACACACACACACACACACACACTGAGAGGTGTGTAAGAGAACGCTTTGATCTACTTCACTCCTAACAGCAGGCATTACAGTGATGGAAATTTGATTAGTTCTCTCCCATTCACTTAACCAGTTTAACATTTAACCAGTGACATTTGTGGAAGCCGGTATAAATATCCCAGAGGAACAGGACCGAAGGCACAGACCTGACGTGGTGTGTGTGTGTGTGTGTGAAGAACATGGATTTACTGTCGCTGTGTGTGTTTCTTCTGCTCTGCGCCGTCCATCAGTCCTGTGAGTATTGCTCAGTTTTATTGTTATTATGCAAGATCATCCTAATTTAATCTAATCTGCTGAACCCTGCGGGGATATTAATGTAATCTGTCATGTGATATGTTTATATGAATATGGTAATGACTCATCACAATACCATGTTTTATATGTACTGCAATTTATTCATGAGATACTGACTGTCACGTTAAGTATCGTACTATTATACTTTTATTAATATCTTAAATTTCATAGTATTTTACTTAATGTTTTAGTACTTTGTTATGTTTTCCCTATATAATGTTTTAGTACTTAAACTAAATAAAAATGATATTATGATTTAGTTTGTATTATTATATTTAATAAAATAAAAGGCATATTTCTTTATAAGTTTGACCTTCCCTCACTACTCATTTTGAATACGTTTTTTAGTTTTATATTTCTCATTTGTTTCCCATTAGCCTAATTTTTATTAGTGTTTCAATGTCTATATAATTTAAGTTTTACTTATTTTAGCACTTCAAATTCAACTAAATGAACATGAGAAATGATGCCTAGACAACTATATATTATTATTTATTTATTTTTTCAGGTAATGTTTATTTTATTTAAAGTAACACATTTTTTTATGTTTACGCAGTCTTGATATCAACTTTTATTTAATTCTATGCAAATGATTGCATTTTCTCAGTATCTATCAGTTTTGGGTGTAATGCATTACTAAGTAATTAATTACTGTAATTTAATTACTTTTCTCCTGAAAAAGTAAGGGATTGCTCTAATTGTTTTCAGTAATTTAATTACAGTAACTTCTGATGTAATTGCATTAAATACAGTATAGACAATAAAACGTTTCAAAAATTGAACGTTTACTGTTAAAATGTTTGTTTTTAATGTAACCTTCTCCCTTTTAATACTTTGGTCAGTTTAAGAATAATTTATGCAATTCTATATTATTTATTTGGAAGAATTTAAAGAGGATTTTCATGTCTATCCTTGTATTGTTCAAGTGGACGAGGTTGATATGGAATTTAGAAAGTAATTAGTAATGAAAGACTTTGTATAGAGAGTAAATACACTGTTGAGGATGTAATTAGCTAGACAAACTTACCATAAGGATTAATGAGAACTAATATAACTTATGTCATTTAGTGTCAGCAGTTTTGGGTAAAGGCCCCGAGTCCAGGAACCTGTTCACAGAGAGAGCGTGCTGTAGACGCCAGAGTCACATCATCTACATCGGCAAAGGTGAGGCAATGCTGTATAATTATTATTATCTTGCTGTTCTGAGCAGTTTGCATCACTCTTTTTTACTTTCTTACCTGTATTGTTATGCATAACAGATATTTCTGGCAGTCCTGTGAATGTCGATGTGGGCGTGTGCAGAACGCATTGTGGCCAATCAGCACGTTCGACGTCATTGGAGGCGGGGCTGAGGGCTTCCAAATATTCCTCAATGCTGGATTTCCTGCGACACAAAAAGGTAAAGCGGTTCTCCAGCTGGCCACGAGGGGGCGACATTTGTCGGAATCAAAACAAGCATGCAATATATTTATTGTGCATTAGATTCAAATATTTCAAACTAAAAGGTATATTTTTTTAACAATGACCTTCCCAGTACACACACACACACACACACGTTTCCTCTCTATCTCACACACACACACACACACACACACACACACACACACACACACACAAACACACACACACACACACTCACTTTTCCTCTCTATCTCACACACACACTCGGTTTCACTATCTTTGTGGGGACTCTCCATTGACATAATGGTTTTTATACTGTACAAACTGCATATTCTGTCCCCTTACACTAACCCGACCCCTAAAGCTACTCGTCACACACACACACACACACACCAGTGATGCGCGGGTTAATGTATAAACAACCCGCACCCGACCGACGTTTTCAACTAACCCGCCCGCAACTCGGGCCGCAAAAAAAAAAGAAAGAAAATATTGTACCCGACCCGCTTCCTGACCCGCATGTTTTAAAAGTAGCTAGTAAATGCTCACAGTAGCGTCATTGGGCCATAGACGGAGGAACTAGGGGTGCGGGCGCAGCATTTTTCTGAATGCTGTATGATATAGATAGTGTTATGTAATAAAGGCTTGATTTATTAATTTATTTCGTTTCATTTTCTTAACAATTAAGATGCTGCATGTGTTTATCCAGTCTAATCGAAGTGTGCGTCTCCCCCCCGACTTTCCCAACACAAATCCCCCCCGCCCCCTCTCAGAAAATACATAAACTGACATTACTGAGCTATATGCGTTTAAAAGTAGCCTATTAAAATGGCACAATGGCATTGCTCAGTTCAACGTGTTGGGAAATCGGGCATTTTGTCCCGCGTCAGCTTTTATTCAAAAGTTAATAACGCGCTCAACATTCAAAAGGTAAATAAGGATTTCCCACTGTCATCTGCAGCCTGAGCTCGTGCGTCATCCTCGCGCATTCAGACAATAAAGCGTAGGCCTATGTATTTCATAGAACAGTGTGTCTAGTACTATATAAATTACAAAGGTTTAATTGGCATCTTTATTTCAAACGACCCGACTAACCGCGACCCGAATATCATTAAAAATATTTTTGGATGACTCGTAACCGCGGGTGACCGCTCATTTTGGATCAACCCGCGCATCATTGACACACACTAAACCGACCAGACCTCTAAACCTACCCATCACACACACACACACACACACACACACTAACCCGACCCCTAAACCTACCCATCACACACACACATACACTCTATCTCTCTCTCTCTCACTCACACACACACACACACACACACATACACTCTATCTCTCTCTCTCTCACTCACACACACACACACACTAACCCGACCCCTAAACCTACTCATCACACACACACACACACAAACACACACACACTAACCTGACCACTAAACCTACTCATCTCACACACACACACGCACACAAACACACTTACTTGACCCGTAAACCTACCCATCACACACACACACACACACACACACACACACACACACACACACACACACACACGACTCCTAAACCTACCCAACACACACAGACAAATGTCCTCATAAACCACGTTTAAGTTGGTATACCAGTGTAATACACATGTCATTATACAAATTTGTGTCCTCATAAATCACATAAACAAGAGCACACACACACACACACACACACACACACACACATTATAGCCAACTAAGTCAAATTTAATTTCTGAAAATCAGTCTTTTGATTTTAGAGCATCTCAAACAATTACTTGCTTAATATCTGAGAATCCCTGCAACTCAATATCTCTCCCGCTCCAGATGAGACGTCTGGACTCCTCGTCCTCGTCCCCCGGCCCCGTCAGCGGGCCCCCGTCCTGCGGTCTGAGCTCCGGCTGCGAGCCGGCTGGGGTGCGTGTGGACCGGGTCGTGCTGTATGAAGGTCTGCGGGAGGTGGAGATCATCGAGGACTGTCACTGCGAAGCCAAGATGAGCCAGTGTGTGCGCGCGCCGGCGCTGAGGACGTATTACTCTCAGACCCCGTACGAGACCGTTATCGACGCCGGCAAATGTGTGGGGTCCAAAGGGGCTCCAGGTAAATCACAATACATGATTAATACTACAGGCTCGAGGAATGAAAGGAGTGATTTGAAATTGAAATAGTAAATGATAATTTCTATACCCCTGAATCTGTTATTCTTACAGAGGGATTCTCATGCGTTCCCACTAAGTTTGATTCCAGCCTCATTGAAACTCCTAACAAAGTGGAGCTGATCCAAACCGTGACTCAATGCAAACTGATGGAGGGATGTTACCGCATCCCGTATGTAGAGTATCATTACGAGATCACGTACGACGACGACGGAGTCCAAGTGGAAAGTCTGAGGGTGAGTAAAGCAACAATTGCATGAGTTGCATAAATTGAGTTTCCACTTGTGTGAACATAAAGAGTTTTCAAACAGGGAGTCGTTTCTAATTGTAATTTCATCTCTTTTGGAAAGGTTCTTTTAAAGTTATGAACTAAGGTTCTTCCAGTAACGTTAATTGAGCATTTATGTGGTCTTTAAAGGGATAGTTCACTTTAAAATGAAAACTCTGTAATCATTTACTCACCCTCAAGTTGTTTGAAACCTGTATGTATTTCTTTCTTCTGCTGAACACAAAGGAAGATATTTTGAAGAATGTCAGTAACCATACAGTTAACTGGTCCCATTGACTTCCATAGTATTTTTTTTCCCTACTATGGAAGTCAAAGAAGAAAGCAGCAGAAGAAGAAAGAAATTCATACAGGTTTCAAACAACTTGAGGGTGAGTATATGATAACAGAATTTTCATTTGAAAGTGAACTATCCCTTTAATAATGTCCTAAAAGTGTTATTATTTTTACATTGTTCATAAAAAGTCTGTTTTTTTCCCTGAAACGATTCTGTTGGATTGTGGTCTGATGGTTTAAAAAAAAAAAAAAAAGTTTTGGAATGTTAAGAGAACACTCTAAAAGTAACATTCCCGTAATGTTTGCAAAATTCTAAAATAGAATGTTCCAAACCAAGACTTTAGACGTTTTGAACATGCAGAGAACTTTCAGAAAAACAAACATTTTCACAACTTAACTGGAACGTTAGCAAAATGTTTTTAAAACATATGTATATGTGTTAAGCTGGGTTCAACCATCAAATGTAAATCTGTCTGGTTGTGTTTGAATTCAAGACATGGCAAAAATGTAGTTGAATAACTGGCATAAAGTTAAGTACAATCAACTTGGATAAGTCATTTCAACTTAAAATATATTAAACTGACTTTAAAAAAGGTTGAATTTACTTTTTTTTTGATGAGTTAAAGTAAAGTGAAAACATATGTTGCCTTAACATATTGATCATATAATTTTTTACAGTCTTTACTGAACTGAAATCCAGGATCTCACACCAGTAAAAGCTTCCAGTCAAAGAGGAAATTAGTCATTTCCAAGTGATCCATGCTTGTTTTCCCATTTGTTAGACAAAAAGATCAGGATCCTGATCCATCCCCCCCACACACACACATTTCCCTGATTGGACAACAATGCACTCAAGTGTCGATATGCATGAAGAAGATGTTACACACTAAATAACCACTTAGCGCTATAAAGTCCCATAGCACACCTTACAGATAGGCTATGCTCAAATGAAAGACATGCTCAGTAACACTATAGGGCGGTTTCCTGGACAGGGTTTAAGTATAGTCCCAGACTAAAGTGCATGTTTGAGCTGTCTTAACTTAAAACAGCTTGCACTGACATATCTTAAAATATATAATTTCCATTGTTTTGTCTCAAGATCCACACCAGTAATGTTTTTTTGTAAGGAATGTTTGTAAAAAAACTCCTTAAAACTCCTAATATAACTAAGGTCTAGTCCGGGCTTAATGTAAATCTTGCCCAGGAAACCGACCCTAGATGCTTTGATTTAATGCAAAAGCATGAATTTAACATGAATACTTAATTCTGTGAGGCTAAGTGGCATGAAAAAGCGACAAAATGTCCCAAATATTTAACATTCACAAAAAAAGGCTCTTTAATTTGATGTTTTTCATTATATTCTGTAGAGCTATCAAGTTTAGTGTGACTTTGAAATGTCTATAAATCAGTTCCAACTATCATATTAAGTAAAAGTGAATTTCTAAAGCGGACGTTAAATGTTGTAGTTGTGAGGTTGAGTGCGATCTGCATTGAAGTGCAGTGTGTGCTTATTGAACACATCTGTGTCAGATGCTCTGTCTGTCGCCGCGCTCGTAAAAGGTGTGAGGAGGACACAAATGGCCCCTGCAGGTGCCGAATCAAAGCACTTGGCTTGTGAACGGGCCGTCCCGCATTAACAGCGGGGGGACTGACGGCTTCTCTCTCTTGTGTTGCTAATGTTCCTACAGGAAATAGATGTTGGCAGATGTTTGGGAAGCTGCACCTCAGGGAGCCGCTGTCTTCTCAGGTACACGCCGGATATCCCACCTTACACACAGCTGAGCAAACACACACACACACACACACACTTAATGGGGACTCTTCATAGACATAATGATTTTTATACTGTACAAACTGTATATACTCTCCCCTTACACTAACCCGACCCCTAAACCTGCCCATCACACACACACACACACACACACACACACACACACTTAATGGGGACTCTTTATAGACATGATTTTTATACTGTACAAACTGTATATACTCTCCCCTTACACTAACCCGACCCCTAAACCTGCCCATCACACACACACACACTTAATGGGGACTCTTCATAGACATAATGATTTTTATACTGTACAAACTGTATATACTCTCCCCTTACACTAACCCGACCCCTAAACCCACCCATCACACACACACACACACACTAACCCGACCCCTAAACCTATCCATCACACACACACACACACACGTTTAATGGGGACTCTTCGTAGACATAATGATTTTTATTCTGTACAAACTGTATATACTCTCCCCTTACACTAACCCGACCCCTAAACATACCCATCACACACACACTAACCCGACCCCTAAACATACCCATCACACACACACACACACTAACCCGACCCCTAAACATACCCATCACACACACACTAACCCGACCCCTAAACCTACCCATCACACACACACACACACTAACCCGACCCCTAAACCTACCCATCACACACACACACACACACTAACCCGACCCCTAAACCTATCCATCACACACACACACACACACGTTTAATGGGGACTCTTCGTAGACATAATGATTTTTATTCTGTACAAACTGTATATACTCTCCCCTTACACTAACCCGACCCCTAAACCTACCCATCACACACACATACACACTAACCCGACCCCTAAACCTACCCATCACACACACACACACACTAACCCGACCCCTAAACCTACCCATCACACACACACACACACACTAACCCGACCCCTAAACCTACCCATCACACACACATACACACACAAACTAACCCGACCCCTAAACCTACCCATCACACAAAACTTTATGCATTTTTACATAAAAAAAAATGAATTTTGTATGACTTATAAGCTATTTTCCTCATGGGGATAAAAAAAAATAACCCCACAAGGACAATGATTTCAGATATTGCTGTCTTTGTTTGTCCCCATAATGTAAGGTTTACCAGGCCACACACACACACACACACACCCTTTACAGTGCACACCAAAACACAACAGTTTATTTTGACACTTCTGTTAGTCTTTAAACCAAAGCAGAAACACAAGTTTCTATTTTAGTTAGTTGTATAAGTGAAATTGCCTTTGTTTTCTAATGTATTATCAAAAGTACCATGGTAATTACATTTTTTGATGACATGATGAAACACACACACGCACTCACACACATATTTTTTTTAATACGTTTTTTATGCTCATTAAGGCTGCATTTATATAAGCAAAAATAAAGTATAAATAGTAATATTGTGAAAATATTATTAATAAGTAATGTGTTTTCTATGTAAATATATAGTAAAATGTCATTTATTCCTGTGATGAAAGCTGAATTTTCAGCATCAGTGTCACATGACCCTTCAGAAATCAGTATAATATGCAGAAACATTTTGTAACTGTATTTTTGATCAAATAAATGAAAAAATGAAGTGAGAGATTTTCAGGATAACGCAGAAGGATTTACTCTAACTAGTAGAAACATTTGAGATATTAAGATCTTTTTCATGCCTCTTTTTAATGGGAAAAAGCCCCAAAAACAAAACACACTCATGCAACTCCTCAACTGCCTCGTTTTAACATTGATTCTGCATCTCAAATACATAATCATAAACTCGAAAAATTTGAATATGGTGCAAAAGTTCATTTATTTCAGTAATTCACCTTAAAAGGTGAAACTAATATATTATATAGACTCATTACATGCAAAGTGAGATATTTCAAGCCTTTATTTGTTATAATTTTGATGATTATGGCTTACAGCTTATAAAAACTTTTTCACAATATTCTAATTTTGAATTTGGGGTTTTCATAAGCTGTAAGCCATAATCATCAAAATAATAACAGATAAAAGCTTGAAATATCTCACTTTGCATGTAATGAGTCTATATAATATATTAGTTTCACCTTTTAAGGTGAATTACTGAAATAAATGAACTTTTGCACCATATTCTCATTTTTCGAGTGTCACCTGTACACGTGATTTGGACTGAAGTGTGTGTTTCTGCAGGAGTGCGTCGGATCTCGGGGAATGTCTGCTGTGGGCTGAAGGACAGGGCAACGCTTGTGTTCCTCAAGACTACGAGAGCCACACTTTCCTCAGTCAACACGGTCAGATCCGCACCGTTCTGGCCATCACTTCTTGTCTGTGCCAGTCTTAAACACATCGCCACCCACTGGAAGACTTCAGCGACTACATGGATTTGATCATTTGCACAGCCCTAACCTCAGGTGTGGGGTTGTGCATTAATGAACGGCAATTTAAAAGCATTACGCCGTTCAGATATTTCTGTAATATATGTAAATTATGTAAAAAGTATTCTGTAAATAAAATCTATGTTAGAAAATCTTTCAGTCTGCCATCTTTTGGACTACATGACAAGATGCACTAAAGAGTGTTACACATGCAAATCATGTCTCAGCTTTAAATCACGTTACAAATCAACCAATAATTAAGGCATTAGCAAGACATGCAAATGACAAAGAGGCGTCGCATATGCAAAATAGCCGACAAAATACTGTAATCCCAACTAAATATTTATAGATAGGGAATTCAAAGTTAGACATACAGATAGATAGATAGATAGATAGATAGATAGATAGATAGATAGATAGATAGATAGATAGATAGATATAGACAGACAGACAGACAGACAGACACACACACATATATAAATAGACATATATATATACAAATAGAAATATAGATAGATAGATACAAATAGATATACAGACAGATAGACACGCACACACACATGCATATATATATATATATATACATATAGATAGACAGATATAGATAGATAGACACACACACACACACAGACATATATATAGACATATATACAAATAGATATATAGATAGACAGACAGACAGACATATAGATAGACAGACACACACACACACACACACAAATAGATATATACACCGATAGACAGACAGACACACACACAAAGATATATACACAGATAGATAGACAGACAGACACACACACAAATATATATATACACAGATAGATAGACAGACAGACAGACACACACACACACACACATACAAATATATATATACACAGATAGATAGACAGACAGACACACACACACACACATACAAATAGATATATACACAGATAGATAGACAGACAGACAGACACACACACACACACACACACATACAAATAGATATATACATAGACAGATATATAGACAGACAGACAGACACACACACACACACACATATACAAATAGATATATACACAGATAGATAGACAGACAGACACACACACACACACACACACACACACACACATACAAATAGATATATACATAGACAGATATACAGACAGACAGACAGACAGACAGACAGACAGATAGATAGATAGATAGATAGATAGATAGATAGATAGATAGATAGATAGATAGATAGATAGATAGATAGATAGATAGATAGATAGATAGATAGATAGATAGATAGATAGGTAGATAGGTAGATAGATGCTTCAGTCATGGCCTTCTTTGATTTTGAATTATATACATAGACAGATAGACAGACAGACACACACATATAGACATATACAAACAGACAGACAGACAGACAGACAGATAGATAGATAGATAGATAGATAGATAGATAGATAGATAGATAGATAGATAGATAGATAGATAGATAGATAGATAGATAGATAGATGACATAATATAAGAAGAGCTCTTGCATGAGTATTAATAAATCTCCACACAGTGCCAGACGGATCAGGGGTTTCAAACACACTATAATGAGACCTAATGAAAACAAACACACCAGATGAGAAATTAAACTAGTCTAAAC